>JAQZBX010103221.1:0-11077 GCA_029593785.1 Cabassous unicinctus | reverse complement strand
CCCATTGAGTTGACTGCCTTTTCACCACTTTGACAAAGTCCTGTGAGGTGCAAAAGTATTCAATTTTGAGGAGGTCCCATTTATCTATTTATTTCTTTTATTGCACATGCTCTGGGTGTAAGGTCCAAGAAACCATCACTTACCACAAGATCTTGAAGATGTTTCCCTACATTTTCTTCTAGTAGTTTTATGGTCAGCTTTTATATTTAAGTCTTTGATCCATTTTGAGTTAATTATTGTTTAGGGAGTGAGATAGGGGTCCTCTTTCATTCTTTTGGTTATAGATATCAAGTTCTCCCAGCACCATTTGTTAAAGAGACTGTTTTTTCCCATTAACATGGACTTGGTAGGTTTGTCAAAAACCAGTTGACCATAGGGGTAAGTGTTTATTTCTGGGTTTGCAATTCTATTCCACTGATCGGTGTGTCTATCTTTATGCCAGTAGCATGCTGTTTTGACCACTGTAGCTTTGTAATATGTTTCAAGGGTAGGCAGTGAAATTCCTCCCATGGCTCTCTTCTTTTTTAGAATGCTTTTGGCAATTTGGGTACACTTTCCCTTCCAAATGAATTTGGTAACTGCATCTTTTTTTTTTTAATTATTTCTTTTTATTTTTTAAAAGATACTTAAATTACATAAATGCTACAGAAAAAATATAGGGAATCCCATATGCCCCATTCTCCACACCTCCCACACCCTCCCACATGAACATCCTTCATTAGTGTGGCACATTCACTGCAATTGATAAATGCATCCGGGGACACTGCCGCTGAGCATGGACCATAGTTCACATTGTAGTTTACATTCTCTCCCACATGATTCTGCAGGTTATGGGAAGATATAGAATGGCCTATATCTGTCATTGCAGTGTCTTTCAGGATGATTCCCTAGTCCCAAAAAGGGCCCCATATTATACCTGTTTTTCCCTATCCCTGCTCCCAGAGCCTCCAGTGGCCACTGCCTCCACATCAATGTTGTAATTTCTTCCATTGCTAGAAACACAATAAGTATATAGTGGAATTACCAGTAAGTTCACTATACTCCATAGTTCATTCCTCAATCCTGAGGATTTTGGGGTGGTGATGTCCACTCCACCTCTAATTGAGAGGGGGCTTAAATCCCATACAGATGATGGATGAGATTCTCTTGCTTGCACTTTCTTGGTATGGTGGTTGTCAATCCTTACCTCCTTGTTAGTTGTCCCAGGTGAGTCCAATGAACTGGAGAGTAGGTATTGCAATTCTGCCAAGGCTCAGGGCCCAGCTGGCACATGGACAGCCCAAAGATTCCAGTCTCTTGGATGTATACCTACAAACTCCAGCACCAAATATAGGTTTAAATAGAAGGGACAGATTAGCCATGTGTAAGGAAGCCATAACTGAGTCCCACTCTGTCACTCTCAGGAGCACAAACTCCAAAGTAGGGCCCAATGGCAAGGCACCAATCTCTGTAGCTATCTGCCTTGATCATAGGACCTGGGTTTCTACAGAGCCCTCAGGGGCCCCACTATATGGGGTATTATCCAATTTGGCAGTCTGTGAAATCCTGATGAGATACACATAAGTGTTACCTCTGGGTTGACCTCCTGACTCACTTTGAAGTCTCTTAGTCATATAAACTCATTTGTCTTTATCTTTTTCCCCTTTTATTCACGGTCTTTTTTTCAGTTGCAGTGCTAGTTGTTGCTTGGTAGTAATCCCTTGGTGTCAGGGAGGCTCATCCCTGGGAGACATGTCCCACACTGGGGGTATGGTATTGCATTTATATGCTGAGTTTGGCTTATAGAAAGGCCACATTTGAGCAACAAAGAGGCCCTCACGAGGCAACTCTTAGGCACGCCACAACACTGGGCTAAGTTTCAGTTTCAAGAGCAAAGGCTCACAAGCGTAGTCGTCAATATCAAGGACCCATCAGTGGACCATCCTCCTTTGCAAGTCATTGCCCCTGCACTTGGGGGACTGTTGCTGCTCCATTAGAGAACATGGCACAGCTCTCCAGGATGGGAATTCAAGATTAACTCAGTTATTGTGTGGATCTCCACCTACTGTGACAATGCCCCATGAACATTTGAATACATTTATATACCTTATATGTATGTTCCAGTGAACTTCCTACCATATATCACCCATCACTGACATCCCACACCAATGATCCTTCCTTGCCCTAGTTGTAAGTCTTCTGGGATCCAAAGCTTCTTCAAAAATGAAGCCAATAAGACAACCAGCAAGATTGCAGCAGAGTAAAGAGCTCCTAGAATCAGCTCCTGCTATGGGGCAGTTGGTGATCACCCAGAGCTATCTAGAGCACTTTTTTGGGGCCTTCAGGTGGTCAGAAGTACATCCTGGAACATCCTTGAAAGAATAGAAGGAGGAAACTGCTCATCTGCAGAGAAGATTCATAACTAGAGCACTCCTTGCCATGGAGGCCGGTGCCCATACTCCACTGGAGGCACAAGCCACCTCGAAAACTATTCCACAGCTGGAATTGGAAGCTTCACTTCCCAAAAATGGGGAGGAAGAGACAGTTGGGCACCAGCTTCAGCTACTGATTAGTAAATTCAGTGGCTAAAGTATAATTCTAACAGCTAAAGTTTGAACCTGTCCAAGTCAGAAAGAGGCCGATAGCCGCCATCTTAACTCCATGCCTGACTTGAGAGGAAGTGGGGCTGATTGAAAATCACAGTGCTGGTAGGGACTGGCTTCTTTCCATCTAGATCAGATTGCCACTCTAGCCTAAGCCCCAGGCCCACCTTGGGCAGGGAGGAGGCTGGGGCGGGGGGCTGTGCCAGCCTCTCTGGGAAACTACAGGCCACACTGCGAAGGCCAGTGATCATCCTACTTTGGCAGTGCAGGCCACCCCAGGAGCTATTCTATGGCAGGAATTGGAAGCTCCATTTCCCAAAAATGGGAGAAAGAGACGATTGGCCACTGATCTCAGCTACTGTTTAGTAAATTCAGCTGGAAAAGTATAACCCTAAGAACAGCTAAAGTTTGAGCCTATCCAAGTCAGAAGGAGAACAGTAGCTGCCATTTTGACTCCACCCCCAGCATGAGGGGAAGCCGGGCTGACTAAAAATCACAGTGATGGTAGAGACTGATTTCTTTCATCCAGATTGGCCTGCAGCCCTAGCTTAGGCTATAGCACTACTTCTGGCAGGAAGGAAGCTGGCAGGCCCTGCACCAGCCTATCCAGGTGACTGCAGATACATTTAGCTGGCACAGACAGAATAATCGGAACTCTACTGGGGCACTACAGTCATCTTGGACCTGCACTGCATAGATTGCTCCCCAGAACTGCAGCTACACCCCCTCTCCAGGAAGGGGAGAATGGGGTGTGAAGCTTCATCAGTCTCTGTGGGCAAGTAGAGTCTAGGCCTGCATGAGTTGGATTATTCCACACAGCCATGGCTCTGTCCCTACCCTTGGCAAAGGAAAAAGTTGGGAGAAGCTTCATTGGTTTTTGAGGCAATGAGGGCAGCTTAAGCCTCCACAGCTTATAGCACCAACTACATCCTTGGCTCCTACTACACAACCAGCAAGGGAGAAAGGGCAAGAAGCCCTGAACTGCAGAGAAAAACTACACCCAAAATAAATACATCTAGTAAGCCCGATGCCAAGACACCATCAAAAATTTACAATCCACAATGTACAATTTACAAAATTTACAAGAAACAGGAAGATATGGACCAGTTAAAGGAAAAAGATAAGCCTCCAGATGACATAAAGGAGTTGAGACAACTAATCAACTAATCATTAAGATTTGTTCAAACAAATCTCCTTAATTCAATGAGATGGTTAAAGAAATTAAGGATATTAAGACATTGTATGAGCACACAGAAGAATTTGAAAGCATACACAGAAAAATAGCAGATCTTATGGGAATGAATGGAGCAATAAATGAAATTAAAAATACACTGGAATCGTAGGAGATTTGAGGAGGCAGAAGAAAGGATTGGTGAGCTTAAATGGCCTCTGAAAGCAAACACACAAAAGAACAGATGAAGAAAGAATAGAAAAAAATTTGAACAGGGTCTCATGGAACTAAATGACAGCAAGATACGTGCAAACTTCATGTCATGGGTGGCCCAGAAGGAGAAGGGAAAGGGCAGAAGGAATATTTGAAGAAATAATAGTAGAAAATTTCTCAACCTTATTGAAGAACATAGATATCCATGTCTAAGAAGCACAACATACTCCCTTTTGAAAAACTCCAAATAGACCAACTTCAAGACACTTACTAATCAGAATGTCAAATGCCAAAGACAAATAGAGATTTCTGAGAGCAGCAAAAGAAAAGCCATGCATAACATAACATATAAAAGATACCCAATAAGATGAAGACCTGATTTCTCACCAGAAACCATGGAGGCAAGAAGACAGTGGTATGATATATTTAAGATATTGCAAGAGAAAGACTTCCAGCCAAGAATCTTATATCTGGTAAGATTGTCTTTCAAAAATGAGGTTGAGTTTAGAATATTCACAGATAAACAGAAACTGAGAGAGTTTGTAACCAAGAGACCTACTTTGCAGGCTAAAGTGTGTGCAAAGTAGGCTAAAGGGTGTGCTACAGCCTGAAAAGAAAAGACAGGAGAGTGAGGCCTGGAAGAGAGTCTAGAAATGAAGATTATATCAATAAAAGTAACAAAGTGTCAAAAGAGTGGTGAAAATAAAATATGACAGATAAAACCCAATAGTCAGGAATAAACATAACCAACGATATAAACCACTTGTATTCAGAAAACTACAACTCATTGTTAAAAGCAGTTTTAAAAAGACCTAAATAATTGGAAGAACATTCCATGCTTACAGAATGGAAGACTAAATATCATCAAGATGTCAATTCTGCTCAAATTGATGTACAGATTCAATGCAATCCCGATAAAAATTCCACCAGCATTTTTTAAATAAACGGAAAACATGATTATCAAATTTATTTGGAAGGATAAGGGGTCCTGAATAGCCGGAAACATCTTAAGAAGGAAAAGCAAAGTTGAAGGACTCTCATTTCTGGACTTTAAGTCATATTACCTAATTACAGTCATCAAAACAGCATGGCACTGGCATAAAGACAGAC
Organism: Cabassous unicinctus; assembly: GCA_029593785.1. Lineage (NCBI taxonomy): Eukaryota > Metazoa > Chordata > Mammalia > Cingulata > Chlamyphoridae > Cabassous > Cabassous unicinctus. The sequence continues at coordinate 6,001 of JAQZBX010103221.1, read as the reverse complement.
ACATAGACCAATGGAACCAAATTGATGGTTAAAAAACAGACCCTCACATCTATGGTCAAGTGATTTTTGACTAGCCTATCAAATGCACCCAGCTCAGGCAGAACAAACCATTCAATAAATGGTGCTGAGAAAACTGGATATCCATAGCAAAAGAAGGAAAGAGGACTCCTGCCTCACACCTTATACAAAAATTAACTCAAAATGAATAAAAAACCTAAATATAAAAGCAAGAACCATAAAGCTTCTAGAAGAAAATGTAGGAAAATATCTTCAAGACCTGGTAGTATGTGGTAGATTTTTAAAGGAGATAAGAGGATGAGACTGAGATGGTCTACTGATATTTAATGTATGCAGAAGTTTTAATTAGCTTTACTCTAAAAGTGTGGAAATGTACAGAGTTGATGGTAACACATCATAGTGAGTAACAGCTGGTTTATAAATGGGGATGTGGCTTAAAATATAGTCTAGGGACGTAAATGCCAATTGACAGAAAGCTAGAGAATAATATAGGGACTGCATATTACAGTAAACCCAGAGGTGGATAAGAATTGTGGTTGATGGTAGAGATTCAAGAGTGTCCTTTGTGAGCTAGAACAGATGTACATCCCTTTTGCAGGGTGGTGGGCATGTGGAAAAACATGGGAAAAGTACAACTGGAGTGACCTATGGATTGTGGTTATCAGTAATAGTGTAGTTATCTTGCATCTATGCCAAAGATGTACTGTGTTGATAATGGGGGCGGTATGGAAAATGTGTGCCAAATTTATGCTGTAGACCTGGTAATAATCAGATGATATTACCTCATAATCTGTAACAAATGTTCTGCCACGGTGTAGTGGGTTGATAGAGGGGTGTTGTATGGGAATTCTGCACTTGTGCATGATTGTTTTGTAAGTGTACAACTTCTGTCATAAAAATATATTTAACAAATAATAATGGGGTGGGTTGGAGGAAAATACACCAAATATAAGTTAAGGACTATAATAGTAGTAAGATTTTGACAATATTCTTTCATAATTTGTAATAAATGTCTCAGGGCAATGCAAGGTGTTGGTGGAGGGTTGATGTATTGGACCCCTGTATGATGTTATGTATGTTTGCTTTGTAAGTTCACAACTTCTACTATACACTTATTTTTTAATGTATGTTCATGCATAAATGATATAATAATAATAATAGGGTGGGTTGGGGGAAAATACTTTGGTTAGTAGTAATATTTTGAGGATGCTCTTTAATCATCAGTTAAAAATGTTTAACAGCAATGCAAAGTATTGATGGTAGAGTGAGGTATGTGAGCCCTGTATGATGTTATGTATGTTTGTTTTTTAAGTTCACAACTATTGTTATACACTTACTGTTTATGTATGCTCATGTTTGAGTGATATACTTAAATAAATTTTTAAAAAATTAAAAAAAATGAACCAATAAAATAGACAAATACAGTTAATAGGAAAATGAAAGTGTGAGGATAGGTTTAAATATAAGAAATAAAATACATAAAAATCTAAAAGAACTGAAACTAAAATAAAATTAAAAGATAGGGATAGTAAAAAATCATGAAAAATATTTAAAAAAAATTTTTTTGAAATTTTGCCTTTCTTCCCTGTAGTATTTGTTGTCCTGTATGTAGAGTGACATTTTCTTCCATTTATTACACAAAATGAACTTTTTTTCATTTTGTTTTCAAGGAATTTTAGCTCATAGAAAGTCAGGTACAGAATACCGGGGACTCCCATATTCCCAAATCTTTCCCCTTTTCCCCCTTCCCATATTAATACCTTTTTTTATATTTGGGTGATACCTTTGTTAACAACTGATATACAACTGGTTAAATATAGCTACTAACCATGGTCAATGGTTTACATTAAGGTTTATATTTTAGACCATACACTTTTATAAATTTTGATGATATTTAACCTGGCCTGTGTTTATCATTGCAAGATCATGTAGAACACTTCCATTGCCCACTAAATACCTTCTGTTCCATCTATTCTATTCCTCCCTCCCCCTCCCAAAGGTCAGGGAAGACCAAAGGTTAGGGAAGGCCAGGTGGTCAATCATTGCTTTGAGAGGGTTGAGCTGTATGCCAAAGGTTAGGGGGAATGTTGTCTTAATCTCACTGTACTAGGGGGCCTAGGACTCGAACCAAAAGATTGGGTAAGATGTGGCAATCACCCCAATACTCTTGGACGGTGAGGTCTGGAGCTTGGTCAACACCCAGATACTTGATGAGCGTAGAACCAAGAAAATGGCCGTTTGGCAAGCCTGTGGAAAGGGTGGGACCCATGAGGCCCCAAAGAGAAGAAACGATCATCTTAAGAATGACTTTCAGACTTTGATCTAAGAAAGTATGTCCTACAGGTTTACTGAACTGTAGAGCACCTGACTCATATTTCCCTCCCAATTTCTCCCTGTGATAATGAGAATATTTTTCCTTTGTATGTCCATTTGTGTACTAGAAGCAGTTAAATGATTTTATAAGTTTCAGAGGTCTATAGCAGGCAGGACTTTGCCCCAATACAAACTGTATTTCTTTAAACTGATTATGATATGATTTTGTACTTGCACTGTTACTGATTTAAGGTTTTTTGAATACTGTAATGTATTTTTGGAATTTAGAGGGTGGAGTGTAGCAGTTTGGCAGTTTGATATAGTTATGAATTCCAAAAATAGATATTGGATTATGCTTGTAAACTGGTCTGTTAATCTGGGCATGATTAAGTTATGATTAGGGCATCGACTGGGCCATGTCAGTAGGACCTTGAGCCCCACCCCTTGGTGGGTAGGGTCTCAAAGATAAAAAGACATGGCAAAGGACAGAGGTGGAGTAGTTTTGATGTTGGAGTTTTGATGCTGGACCCTGGGGAGGTGAGCAGATGGGGGAGCTTGGTCAAGAGGAAGGAGAGAAGGCCCTGGGATAGAGACGAGCCATTTACCTGATAGTCTACAGCTCACCTTGTGGAGAGGGGCAAAGCCTAGGGAGCCTCATACTCTATGGTTGACCTTGTGGAGGAAACACAGGAGCTGAGCCTGGAGAGAAATGGAGCCTCGGGAAGAGAGGAACCCAAGAAGCCTGAACACTCGCAGATCTTGGCAGCCATCTTGCTCCAACACGTGGCCATAGACTTCTTTCTTATTTTCTATTTCATTTAGCTCTGCTCTAATCTTTGTTATTTCCTTCTTTCTATTTCATTTAGGGTTAGTTTGTTGTTTTTCTAATTCCTCCAGGTGTGCAGTTAGTTCTTCAATTTTAACTCTTTCTTCTTTTTTAATATATGCATTTATGGCTATGAATTTCCCTGCCAGTACAACTTTTTCTGCATACCATAGGATTTGATATGTTTTGTTGTCATTTTCTTTTGTTTCAAGGTAGTTACTGATTTCTTTTGAGATTTCCTTTTTGACCCAGTGTTTGTCTAAGAGTGTGTTGTTTAATTTCCATATTTTTGTGCCTTATCTGGTTCTCTGGCCCTTACTGGTTTACAGCTTCATTCTGTTGTGGTCAGAGAAATTACTATGTATAATCTTAGCCTTTCAGAATTCATTGAGAATTTTTCTGTGGCCTAGCATGTGGTCTATCTTGGAGTATGATCCATGTGCACTTGAGAAGAATGTATATCCTGCTGTAATTGTGTGTAGTATTCTGCATGTGTCTGTTAGATCCAGTTCCTCTAATGTATTATTCAAAATGTTTGTTTCTTTATTGATTCTCTGTCATGATGTTCTATTTAATGGTGATCATGGTGTATTAAAGTCCCCCACTATAATTGTAGAGGTATCTATTTCTCCACTTAGTCTTTCCAGTGTCTGTGTCATGTACTTTGAAGTGTCCCAGTTAGGTGCCTAAATGTTTATGATTGTTCTTTCTTCTTGAAAGATTATCCCTTTTACTAATATATAGTGTCTGTCTTTGTCTCTTAAAATAGTTTTGTATTTAAAGGCTATTTTGTCTGATATTAGTATAGCTTTTCCCTCCCTTTTTGTTTGTTGTTTGTTTATAGGATTTTTTTCCAGCCATTCACTTTCAGCCTCCTGACTCTCTGGGTCTAAGGTGGGTTTCTTGTAGACAACATACATATGGGTCATATTCCTTTATCCATTCTGCCAATCTGTATTTCATGACTGGTGGGTTTAATCCAGTAATGTTCAGTATTATTATCTCAGGGAATTACATTAGCCATATTTTCTTTGGGTTTATGTATGTTATATGTTGTTTTTATTTTTCTCTTTGTCTTTTTAGTTGTTCTTACACTCTCCTCCAACTCTCTCTCTCCTGTTTTTTCCTTTCAACCTGCAGAACTCCCTTTGGTATTTCTTGAAGGGCAGGTTTCTTATTGGCATACTCTCAATTTCTGTTTATCTGTGAATATTTTGAACTCTCCTTCATTTTCAAATGCCAGTTTTGCTGGATAGAGAATTCTTTGCTGGAAGTTTTTTTCTTTTAATACCCTAACTGTCATACCACTGCCTTCATACCTCCATGGTTTCAGATCAGTACTTAATCTTATTGCGCTTCCCTTGAATGTGATGGTTCTCTTTTCTCTTGATGCTTTCAGTATCTTCTCATTGTCCTGAGCATTGGACAGTGTGACAAGTATATGTCTTGGAGTAGGCCTGTTGGGTTTTATACTGTTTGGGGTACGCTGCACTTCCTGGACCTGTACATCCATCTCTCTCAATAGGCTTGGGAAATTTTCAGCCATTATTTCCTCCAACATTCCTTCTGTCCCCTTTCCTTTCTCTTCTCCCTCTGGGATGCCTATAATGCATATATTTCTGCATTTTGTGTTGTCTTCAAATCCCTATGTCTCTGCTGGGCTTTTCTATCTTTCTATGTATCTGTTCTACTTGATTTCAGATGTACTGTCTTCCACATTGCTAATTCTTTCCTCTGCCTTTTCAGATTAACTGTTATGTACTTCCAGTGTCTTTTTGATTTATTGAATTGTGCCATTCATCATCTTATCTATCTTTTTATATATGTTTATAGTTTCCTCAGTATGTTCTCCTAGTGTCATCTTGATATTCTTAATCTCTTCCTTCACTTCATTAAGTTGGTCCATATTTGTTTGGACAGCTTTGATTAGTTGTTCAGTGTTCTGCATCTCTTCCTCATTCTTAGATTGTTCATTGGAATGGTCCATGTCTTCCTGTTTCTTAATACTGTTTGTAATTTTTTATTGCTGTCTGGTCATCCTTTTATCTTGATGGGTTTACTCAGTTGATGTGTCTCTCTTTACTCTAGGGTTTATTTATTTGTTGTTTTTGTGTGTGTGTTTTCTCTTTGACAATTTGTTCATCTTATTCTATTTCCTTGTTGTTGTCAATTTTCCTGTAAGGAAAAAATTAAGGTAGAGAAAGCAAAAGAAGAAAGAAAAGAAAAAGATAGTAGTAATAATAATAGTAATTATTAGAAAAGGAACCATATAAGACCTTGGAAAATGAATATTTAAGTCATGTAAGCAGTGTAGAGTATTAGGAATTAAAAAGTAGTGTACCAATAATGAGCTGGGAAACCAAATAGAGAAAAATATATAGAATGAACTAAAAGACCAGAGTGATGAGGAGAGAGGGAAACAGAAAAGACAAAAAGAAAAAAGTTAATAAAGAAAACAGCATAGAATAGATAGAAATAAAAACCAGAAAAATTGAGGTGTAAACAAAGAGTTGGAATGTAAGAAAAACAACAGAAAGCAGAAGAGAGAAAGATGAAGGAAGGAAAATAGATAGCAGTGGTAGACAAAATCGGTATACACAGAAAAGGGAAAATCAAGGGAGAGGAAATACAGTACCCAAGAAACATGCCGGTAGCACCATGAGGAAGTTATCTCTTTATCCAGCTCCCTCCAGATCAATGCCCTGCAACCTCCTGCTCTGTGGGTTCTGACAACAGTTCACTTGGGCAGGATCTTGCCCCCACTCAGCCATTTTTTTGTGAGAGAGATCTGTCTATTTTCCTTTGAAAGTGATAAAATTAGGACTAGAGAAAAGGAAAGAGATA
>JAQZBX010103220.1:0-11076 GCA_029593785.1 Cabassous unicinctus | reverse complement strand
AAAAAGCCAAGGAAAGAAAATGTTGCCCATCCCCCAAAAAGTATTATTCCTAATGAATAAAAATCTAATTTATAAGGGAAATATGTAAAACTTGTCTATATGAAATTAAATCTGGTAATCATATTGGAAGATAATAGTGCATACTAAAATAATGGGGATGCAAAACTAGCTGGCAATATTACTGTCTACCGAAAAGAGTGATCTTCAAACTGTGCAGGTAGGACAAATATTGTTAAGAGAGACCTGAATCCCATGATGCAGAGGTGAGTGAAAGAAAAGTTCACTACATTGAGTATGATCAGGCCTTCAGACAAAGACAAATTACCTCTCAGAGTACAAAAAGAATGTGCGGATTTTTCTAGTGAGAAATCATTAAGAAATAAAAGAGAATCTGGACTTGAAGGGAAAAATGCCTCTCTTTTCTGAAAGGTGGGCTTTAAAAATTACTAAAGAATACACTCCATATCTAGCCCTAGAAAAATCTTAAAATGGTTTATGGCTTGTCAATATTGAGAAAAGAAAGAGGTGACCATAGGATCCAAATGGGTTCAAAGGAAAAGATATGCCCAACTAACCAGCAGTTAGGGAGTTGTTATAGATATCACAGCCAGGACTCTAGTAGGGCATTTTAAAAGCCTCTCAGAAAACCTCCATTTGTCTAGGGCATATTTGCATGTTCTATGATAGATGGATGCACGGATGGTGGAATCATGTTAACCATGGTTAAGAATCTGCCTGGAAAGAGGTCTCCAGAGGCCTTATACCTGACTTTGTTCTTTCCTGTAATGTTGTCAGTGACCTGACTGAAGACCAACAAGGCTCATCAATGTAGGTTGCGTGATTAATCTACTGAATCATAGAATAAGGATTTTAATAGTTTTTTTATTTTTTCCCAGACTGGGGAAAGATTGAGTTCAAAATCAATAATATGAAATCTAAAAATGTAAATAGGAAAAATTACATATATAAGTTCAAAAGGTAAGTATACAAGATTTTATCTTTTGTCTTCAGAATAGCCCTGGGAGGTGGCTATGATATTTGACATTTTATAGGTGATAAAACTGAGATGTGCTGAGCTGGTGCCTTTCACAAGTTATGGAGACAGAAAATGGCAGAAGCAGGACATGGCAGGTTCCATCTGTTTTCTTATCTCTATCTAATTATTTTGGGTCTCCAATAGATCCAAATATATTAAAATCTACAAGTAGTTATGTCATCAATTTAGTCTGCCAGAGGTCTTTCATATCAGTGCCATAGGAAAGTAGAGCCTACTTCATTCATTCATAAGTATTGGCTAAGCATCTTTCATGTGCCAGGCACTTCCTGAGAACTTGGGATACATCCATGTACCAATATCCCTACCCCAATGGAGCTTACATTCTTGTGGGGGAGACAAAAAAATAAATAATCAAAATTATAAATAAGCAAATGCTATTGTATGTTACAAAGTGATAGGAGCTATGAGAAAAACAAATGTAAATCAGGTAAGGGAGATTAGGGAGATTGGGTTTCTGTCAGGGGCTCAGGTGGTCAAAGTGGGTCTCATGAGAAGGTGGTTTTTGAGCAAAGACTTAAAGAGGTGAAGGAGTTAACATGAGGATACCTGGAGAAAGAACCTTCTAGGGAAAAGGAGTAGCCACTGCCAAGGTACTTAGGTAGGACCAGGCAGGGTGTTTGAGGACTAGCCAGGGTGTGGCTGACACTGGATGTATTCATTTCCTATTAAACCACCACAAACTTAGTGGCTTAAAACAATTCAAATTTATTCTCAAATAGATCTGGAAACCAGAAGTTAAAATGGGTCCTCCAGGATGCGTCCCTTCTGGAGGCTCTGCAGAGAGAATCCATTTTCTTGCTCCTTTAAGCTTCTAGTAGCCACCTGCATTCCTTGGCTCAGAGCCCCTTACATCACCACAGTCTTTTCTGTCATCACATCTCCCACTACTCACTCTGACTCTCCTGCCTCCCTCTTATAAAGACCTTTGTAATTACATTGGGCCCACCAGATAATCCAGGATAATCTCTGTTGTGATTTGAAGCTGTGTGTACCCCAGAAAAACATGCTCTTAAATTTAATCCACTCCTGGTGTGAACCCATTGTAAGTAGGACCTTTTGATGAGGCTACTTCAGTTAAGGCGTGGCCCATCTCAATAAGGATGGGTCTTAATCCTATTACTGGAGTCCTTTATAAATGGAATGAATTCAGACATGAGGGAGAAAAAGTCATGGAGGCAAGAAGCTGAAATCAGTGGAACCCAGAAGAGAAGGGAGAGACCAGCAGATGCTGCCATGTGCCTTGCATGTGGGAGAGGAGTCCAGGATCGCCAACAGCTGGTCGTCAGGAAGAAAGCATTGCCTTGATTTAGACATTTTTCCAGCCTCAAAACCATGAGCAAGTAAATTCTCATTGTTTAATCCAACCCATTTTGTTGTATTTGCTTTGAGCAGCCAAGGAAACTAAAACAATCTCCTCATCTCAGGATCTTTAACTTAATCATGTCTGCAAAGTCCCTTTTGCCATAAGAGGTAATATAACATATTCACAGGTTCCAGGGATTAGGATATGGACATTCTCGAGGGAGAGTGTGTGCTTTATTCAGCCTACCCACACTGGTACACCATGAGCAAGGGGGAGAGTAGTTGGAGATGAGGTCAGAAGGTATTGGGGGCTAAACCACATGGGCCTTGAAGGCCTTTGTAAGAATTTTGGGCTTTACTGTGAGTTAAGTGAAAGCCATTTAGAGGAATGACATGGCTGGACTTTTGTCTTTAAGGGTCCTTCCCGCTGCTGTAGTTAGAAGAGACTACAGGGAGGCATGACAGTCATAGAGAGACCAGTGAGGGGCCGCCTGCAGTAGTCCAGGTGAGAGATGATGGTGGCTCGCACCTGGTGGTACCAGTGGAAGTGACCAGAAGTGGTGAGATTCTGGAGATGCTTTTAAGAGAAGAACCAACAGAATTTTTTGACAGATTTCTTGTGCTGAGAGAAAGAGTACTCAAGGATGATTAAAAAAAAAAAAAAATCTCAGCAACTAGAAGGATGGCACTGCTGTCAACTCAGATGGAAACTTCTGAAGAAGGAGTAGGTTTGGAGAGGAGAGTAAAATGGTTCCATTTTGGATATGTTAATCTTATCATGACTATTAGACATCCAAGCAGAAATATATAGTAGGGAGCTGGGTTTCAGAATCTGGAGTTCAGGAGGAAAAAATGTGAGCTAGAAATATAAATGTGGAAGTTATCCAAGTATTGATGGTATTTACAGTAATGAGACTGGATGACACCACCGAGGAGCTCAGTGTAAAAGAAATGAGAGAAGACCAAGGATTGAAACCTGGAGCACTCCCATGTTTACAGGACAGGGAGAAGAAGGGCAACAATAAGTGGGGAGATGATACTGCATGTGTGCTCTTCTGGAAGATGATGACTAAAGATGATGAGTTATCATGTATGACATCACTAAGGATGGGCTTGGCCAACCCATGACAATCTGGGATAACCTGATAACTCCAAGCAATAAGAGCCAAGACAGCATCACCATAGATCTAGCCTGGGCCAAACCAGTCATTGGACAACACAATATGTGTGTGATACAGGGCTTTACATAATCCACAATCTGGATTCTGCACCTGCAGTCTTCTGAAACCATACCCAGTGGTATTTTTTTTACATCTTAATTGGATTCTTAGTCAGCAAGACTTTACTTGACTACTCCAACCTTGAAATGCTCTCTGCCTTGGCTCTACCATTGTCTTCTTTTTGGGGGAATTGCTAGAGAATTTTAAGCAAAGGAGTGAAGTGATCATATTTCGGATTTTAGAAAAATTACTCTGAAAGTAGGTTGGGTTATGCAGAAAGGGGCAGAATAGGGGGGTCCCAGAGAAGAGTCTGAAAAGAAGGAACCCATATGACCAATAGCTGCAATTAAGAATGTCAGCAATGAGAACAAGAAGTGTGATAGGGACTAGAATTGACTGGGCCAGATAACCAATTAGATATGAGGAAAGTGAAGGAGGTGGATCAAAGGGAATTCCAAATATTTAGATGGATAAATGGCTGATGGTAATGTCTCTAGAAAACATTTTTAAGAAATCAGATTCTGGACCCTATCCTCACAGATTCTGATTTAGTGGATCTGAGGTGGGTTCTGGGATTCTATATTTGTTGTGAACATCTGCAATTATTCAGATCCAGATGTCTGTACAATATACTTTGGGGACCACTAATCTAGTCAATGGTTGAAACCATGGGAGAAACTAAGATTCTCATTCTCCTGAGAAATATTTACTGAACTCCTGCAAGCTGCCACACATACTGTGCTAATTGATGAGGATGCAAAAAAGGTCCCTGTGCTACAGACTAGTGAGCAGGACAGACTTACACATTTACCATTACAGACCCTGAAAAGTGCTTTAAGGAAAAGTAAAGAATCAATAGCAGAGGAGCCAGAACTCCTCTCAGGAAATTTGGGAAGTCCTCTGCAGAGGTAGCATTTGAGCTAGAATGCCCAGGAGTGCAAAGGAAAGTAACTGAGGCAGAACCTCTACAACACTATTAAAATTGGGCAATGGAGAAGGATCATGAGAAGGAACCACCAGAGAGGTAGGATGACAACTGGGAGAGAATGATGTCATGGAACTCAGCAGAGAAGAAGAAGGTGTGAAGAAGGAAAGGAGTGGTCAACAGCATCCAGTTCCATGGAGAGTGGTGAAGTCAGGATGAAGGGGGACCTTATGCCAAGACAAATGTAAAAGTGCAGTGAGAGGCAGTATGGTGTAGAGGCTAAGTGGGTAGATTTCTGGAATCAAATGCCGGCTTCCAAATCCAGTAAGATCTTTGAGACATTTCCTAATCTTTCTGGCCCCAGTTATCTGTAACATCCTGGCTAGTTCATTGCTGTATCTCCAGTGCCTTGCACATCATGGCATTTTGAAGGTGACTGATAAAGATTTGTCTCATGAATAAGGATAGTAATGGTACTACCCCACAGCATTGTATGAGTTGATATAGATAAGTGACTTGGAACAATGATATACAAACGTCACTGCATTTTGGAATCACCTGAGAATCTTCCAAAAATACTGATGCCTGGCTCCCCCATCCAGCTGTGCTAATCTAATTGTTGTGGGGTTTGACCTGGGTATCAGGAATTAGCAAAGCCCCCCAAGTGATTTTGATGTGCAGCAAAGTTTGGGACACACTGATTTAAACAATATCAAGCACAGTGAAAGCATTTTCAGGATAAACTCAGTTGAGGAAGATTATGGGAAGAGAGAGGGTTTGGAAAGGGGGAGCAGGGAAGAAATCAGTATGCAACCGACAAATTATGTGTACAGCCTAATTGTAAAGTAGGCGCTCATTATTTAAGGGTTGCACAGGCAAGTGTAATTATATCAGTTTTTCCTCATTTGGCACATCAAAATTTTTGGCCCTTATGCCAAAAATTAAGTAGATATTTAGTTCTTCTCAGCCAAGCAAAGAAAATGCTTATAAGAATAAGATTTATATTTTCAAATGGTAGGCCAAAATTCACAAACTGCCAAGAAAACCTATGAAAAATCACACTCAGTCCCAGTGATAAGATGTAGTATGCTTCCCAAGAAGTTCTGAAAACGTTTTCTACCATCACTTCTGACAGAAGAATTAAGATCATAGATAGGTTATTTTTTACGTAGCTCATATAATCCTATCCAGACTTTTTTCTAACCTCCTAGAAATCTTGCAGCTGTGAGTTTAATGCCAAGTTGCACGTTTCAAATACGGTTCAATAAAATAAACCTTGCTTCGATAACAAGAGGCTCTATGAGACACTTTATATAACAGCTGTTCACTTTTTGTGTTGAAATTCTGGTGGGATATTTGATGCTTTCCTTTAATTCAGCAAAGCACTTAAGCACTTAGAGGAGGACTGTATTGATTTTCAGTTTTGGGAATCCCATGTCTGCAGAACGGCTCAGAAACAATTCAATAAAATTTTGCAAGCAAGTTTTCTACTCTAGCACGCAGGTAAAATGGAGCTAAAAACACGTTCTGGACAAACAAGAGTTTTCTTATGATGAAATTAGGAGTCTTCACTGAAGGGAATGTACACAAAATTACAAAGGATATTGGATAGGTGTCTCCTAAACAGATATGAGAATTAAGAATTTAGTAGAGGGGATCAAAGGGTAGAATTTGGTGGTGGTAACTGGAAAGGGAAAATCTGAAAAAAGGAAACAGAGTGAGAGAGATCCCTGATCAGAGAGAAGGAGTAGTGAAAATAAAGAACTAATCCTTGGGGAACAGAAGAGATTAGAAACAGGCAAAGAAGGGAGTCCCCGAACAAGGGAGAAAAGTAATAAGAAAGCCACTTACCATGGGAAATTTTGGGGCAGGGAAAGGAAAAAGAGCACATAGGACAAGACGATGAGGGTGGCTAGGTCAGGAGCTTGGGAGAAGACAGGTCATGTTCTGATTTGAAGGTGGAACGAGAAGCAAATTCACTGTCTTCTGCCATTGTGGATGACTTTTTAAATTGTAACCGGGGCAAAATTCCTCAGCCTGCTCTAGATATTGTTAAAGTATAATTTTCAAAACAAGGGAAAATCATGACCCTCATATAAAATGAACATGTACCAAAATTTTATTTGGCTTATCAATTAAATGGGGGAACTAGAAACAATGTCACAAATGAGTCAAAAGAGAAATCAAAGATTCATAAATTTTTATGGAATGAAGGAGTATCGAAATTAATTTACAAATGGAGGCAAATTGCCTTTTTTTCCACAGGGGGAAGGGTTGTCCTTACATCAGATAGAAGCTGTTTGCATGTCTTAGTTTCTCAGATGAGCAATGAAGAATTATTCACATTGCTATCAGTTATCTATAATTTCCAGAGTTATAAAATGGCCTAGTCAAAGATGAAAGTGAATATCTGTATAGGATAAGACAATCTCTATTGTTCCAGCAGTTCATTGAAAAGATAGCTAGTTATTGTTTTTGCTTATTTACTTATCAAAATTTAAAATTTCTCTTTATAGTCCTTCAATCCCTTTTGAAAAAAAAATCTCAAACATTCTTGATCACAGAATAAGGTTGGTCTCTTTAGGTTGGGCTTGATTATTTACATAGGTGCAGCAAGAGTGCAAATTTACCATTAAGGCCTTCTTTAAGTCTGCTTTGCTGGACGTTTTCATAAGAAAGCTCAGATTGGACTTTTAAAATCCACTGTTATCTCACTAAGACGTCAAGCCCAAGAAATTCTCTCCACCAGATTTCATCCAGAGTACCTATACATTTGGGTGAATGTCTCTCTTTTCTAGGTCCCTAAAATATGCCAAGTTTCCTCCACCTGCCAGAGGTGACTTTCTTTAACCCCTGGAAGGCTGGGTCCTGTGAGCCAGGGAAAGGCACTTCTCCTGGCAGGGCTTTAAAAGCATCGGCTCTATAAAGTACGTCTTAGTTCCTTAAAAGTGGCTTTCATACCTGATTAAATGAACATCATTCTCAGAAATTATGTTCAAGGCAAGACTGGCTGCATACCTTTTTTTCCAATTATTTCCTGGTGAAAGGAGGACAGATCATCATTGAACCTATGCAAATGACTACGTTGCCATGAAAAGTAAGGAGACTCAATAAGAGTTACTGAAAGCAGGTAGGAGGGTTATCAGTGAAAATCAAATATCATTTTCAAGTGTTTCATTTCAGTTTACAAAAGCAGATTTTACCAAATTGTTCTTAGAAAGAAAGAGAAAAGGCTTCCTTAAATATCTAAAAAAATAGAACATTAAAGCATCAAACATCCAAACATGTGACTACAACAATAGTTCTCTCATCAGTGTTTAGTCCAGAATGATTAACTCTTTTTTTTAAAGATTTATTTTATTTATTTATTCCCCCCCCACCACCACCATGTTGTTTGCCCTCACAGTGTCTGTTTGTTGTGTGTTTGTTGTATTCTCGTCTTTCTTTTTAGGAGGCATGGCAACCGAACCTGGGATGTCCCATGTGGGAGGGAAGCACCTAATCGTTTGAGCCATCTCCACTCCCTGCTTTGTTGTGTCTCTTATTATGTTTTCCTCCTTGCATCTTGTTACGTTAGCTCGCTGCACCAGCCCACTGCATCAGCTTGCTGTCTTGCTGTCTTCTTTAGGAGGCACTGGGAACTGAACCTGGGACCTCCCATGTGGTAAGCGGGAGCTCAATCGCTTGAGCCACATCCGCTTCCCATGATGAACTCTTGTTCTGTTGGATCCTGGGTTGGGAATCTCATGAAGCTGTTTGTTTCTTGAATTAAAAGAGTAATAGAAATCCTGAAACTGGAAATCTGAAAGTTGTCTAAGCGATGCCATCACAAGACTGTACCCAAGTGTTGAAGTATCAATAGTTTGAAGTACCTGATATAGTCCTTTTCAATGGGGCACTGAGATGGCCCTACCTTGTTGAAGAGACAGATTCTGGGATGGAGCTGATTGCAGAGCCTTCAGTCAATCATCAGAGCAAAACAAAAGTTATTTGTAGTTGAACGAGACTTCAAATAGTTGTGGTTAATTTATTGCTGATAATTTTCAAAGGCAAAAGTTCTGATGAGAGTTTGTAACAAGAATAATGCAACTGACAAGAAGATTTGGTTGTATCTGTGGCATGCAAAACAAGATGAGAAAGCTGTTCCAAAAAAACCTAGGTAAAATGTCTTGAAGGACCATGTAATCAAAGAAGTCAGTGAATGTTACATCTAGTTAATAAAATTAAATGAACATATGTTTTGACAGAGGAAAAAATACTGATATATAACACAATAATCTCATTAATAACACATACCAAGACTATAGCAAGCATATCCTAAGAGTATTCCAAGAATATCAAGCAGAAAGACTTATGAAGTCTGGAGTAGAGTCTAGATAGCTATATTTTTATACTTCATGCATATGTCTGATGTGTATCCCCAATTGAGAGCCACTGGCCTAGAAAATACTAAATCACATTAAAGAAGAAGCATTTTAAATAATTGAAATTTATGTCTGATACACTTTACTGTGGATGTCTAATATTATGCAAAGCAGCACCAAGATTCTGATAATGAGAAGCATATCGTGGACAGCAAAGGATTGACAAATCTCTGGGAATTTCCCCATACAGGATGCAAATTCTGAAATATTTTTATTGACATTTTATTTATACAAATTTTACCTAGGAAGCATAAGCATCTTTTGGTTTGACAACTCTTTTCATGCAAAACATTGATGGGAATATAGATTTTTTAAGACCCTAATTATTTCTAGTATTTTGAAAATGAAAGAACAAATCTTTGTGATTTTCCAAGGGCCCACTAGGAAATCACAAAGATGGTTTTAGGTGCAAGAGATATTCTGAAACGTTTATTTATTTTTTTCATATTGAAGATCTGATTTTGGGAAAACAAAAATAAAAACATTATCAGAGGTGATTTGGACACTTGATTAAGTGTCTTATGGGTGCCTGAGAAACAATACCTGTTACCTATTTAATTGAAGTGACAGAAAGCATATTGAAAAATAAATATAAATAGTAACATAATTGTAAAGAATGTTCTTTCATAAGTGAGAATTCTTTCTTCTCTTTTTCTTTGTTTACTTAAATAATCCAGGATGTAATAAAGTCAACATAAAGCGTAGAAACGTATTGTGATAAGACACAGAATCTTTGTTATGTAGGTAGAAAGAGTAACCCTTTATATTATAAGCAAAGGCAATAAACAGTGAACTAAGGAAATAAGCCTATCAACATTGAGCAAACTTTGCTAAGCTGTTAGCACACTTCATAGCTTTTCACTCTCAGGTATTACAAACCAAGGCAAATAAAATTTACATTCTAAGTTTTGCCCTTCATTATGCTCTTTACTGTTCAGGTACAAACTGATATTTTACTTTAGGACAGATCTTGGAAGACCATTAGAATTAATTTCATAAATGTTATTAGCATACAATGTATGGATATACCACATTTTGTTTATCCATTAGTTGATTGACACTTGGGTTGTTTCCACTTTCCGGCTATTATGAATAATGCTGCTTTGCACATTTATGTACAAGTTTTTGTATGAATATGGTTTTTTTTCCAAAGATTTTTATTATTTTTTTATTTCTTCCCCTCCCCTTGCCACTTGCACTCACTGTCTGCTTTCTGTGTCCATTTGCTGTGCGTTCTTCTATGTCTGCTTGTCTTCTCTTTAGGAGGCACTGGGAACCTATCTGGGAGCTTCTGACATGGGAGAGAGGCACTCAATCGCTTGAGCCACCTAGCTTCCTGGTTTGTTGTGTCTCTCGTTGTCTTTTTCCTCTGTGTCTCTTTTTTTTTTTTTTTCGTCATCTTGTTGCATCAGCTCTCTGTGTGGGCCGCCAGTTCTCTGTGTGGGCCTGCTTTTGCCTTCACCAGGAGGCCCCGGGAATTGAACCCAGGACCTCCCATATGGTAGATGGGAGCCCAGTTGCTTGAGCCATATCTGCTTCCCTGTATGAATATGTTTTGACTTCTCTTAGGTATATGCCTAGGAGTATAATTTCAGGATCATATGGTAATTCTATATTTATCTTTTTGAGTAGTTTTTTGCTTTGAGTTTTCCAGACTCCTTTACACTCTTAAAACTTATTGAGGACCCGAAAGAGTTTGTTTTTGTGGGTTATAGCTATTGATATAGCTATATACCAATATAGCTGATTTCTAATACAGTAAAATTAAAACTGAGACATATTTAAAATGCTTGCTTATTGATTCACTTGAAGATAGCAATGATAAAGGCATTGTTTGCTTGAGGAACTACAAAACTGTTTTCCACAGCAGCTGCATTATTTTACATTCACACCAGCAATGCATGAGGATTCCAGTTTTTCCATATCCTCACCAATACTCATTATTACCTGTCTTTTTTATTACAGCCATCCTAGTGGATATGAAGTGGCATCTCATTCTGGTTTAGGGTTGCATTTCCTGAATGACTAATGAAGGTGAACATCTTTGCATTGCTTATTGGCCATTTGTATTTCTTCTTTGGAGAAATGTCTATTTAGGTCATTTGCCCATTTTTAAATTGGGTTCTTTTTCTTTTTTTTTTTTTTTTT
>JAQZBX010103219.1:0-11076 GCA_029593785.1 Cabassous unicinctus | reverse complement strand
GCCAACTGAGTAACCAAGTCAAGGCAAAGCAGTCATTTGAAGAAGTGGGACCACCTTCCTTTGAACTATGTGCTTTAATCCTTGCTAGTTGGGCAGACTATGTTGGGAAGACCACAGGAAAGGAAAAACTGGGGCCATGGAGCAGGCTCAACAGCAGGGTAAACATACTGGAGGAGACCAGTGAGCAGTCCAGGAACTGCTGAAGACCTCATGGCTTCTGCTAAGGAAAGATCCTCCCTTCCCCAAGAGACCAGAGAGCATATTTATTGTTGGACTATGACAGAATGAAGAAGTCCTTGGGTGGGGTTTTGGGCTAGGTTGCATTGCAAGGCTGGTGGTGACAACTACAGCAGACCATTTCCAGCCCAAAGAGTCCTCTCTGACAACAGCGGAGTTGCTAACATCATGATAAATAAGTGGTTTGACCCCCTTTTTAAATGTCGTTTTTCTTCCTAAGTATTTTTGGCATCTGGAAGGGCAAAAATATAAGTGTATTGTAATGAGTAATTGTACTTTTATTCAAGTACATACATTGTGCTCTTTGCTAAACCACCTTTATTCTAATTTAAAACTTATAAAAGGTTTACTGCACAAGATGAAATAAAACTTCAGAAGATGTCAAATACACACTATGTGGCGACTTAGAGAATTCTTGTCTTTAGGTAACAAATGTACCAAGTGCAGTGGAAATCATCACATCTTCAGAAATGAATTTACTAAATGGCAGCTCTCTGGAAATTCAATGGTTAATATGAGTTGATGGCTTTCCATTAACAGCTTGACAAAATTTGCCACTGGGTAAAACGCCAGTGTGGATCCCATGTTACCTCATGACATATTCTGTTACATTGATTCACAATCCATAATTTGTCACTTCTACAGAGAAAAGGGATACCTAGCACAGGGGCACATAGATACACATGCACATGCATGTGCATAGTCACGCACATATACACACTCACATGTACACTTTCACACACATTTGCACAATCACACACACTCACATACCACCTAGAGAAAGACTCAAGCACACTCACACATTTATATACATGTACTCTTACGCACACACATTCACACTCAGGCAGTCTCATACGCACAAGTACACTCATGCACACACACACGTAAAGCACATATATACATATTTATACACACTCGTGTATATACTCACAAATACACACACATACATATCTATCAAGTGTTTGTGCATGAAGGGCCCGTTTTATTGAATACACACTACAATACTATGAGTTAAGTATTTTTAATTCCATTGTACAGATGAGGAAAGGAAAGCTCAGGGATGTAAAAGAACTTGTCCAAGGTCATGCAGTCAGTAAATGAGAGGGTGTGTCTGATTGTGAAGTGTGCACCACAGCTATTTGAAGAATTAGAAACAAACCAACTCACTGTGTTTGTGATGTCTTAAGGATGCCACTAATTATACCATCGTTTTAGTTAACAAAACCCAAAGCTCATTTTGTTGAAACACTTTTCCACTTAATTTTAACTGTACATGTTTTATGGGAAATTTAACCCATATGCTTTTTATTCATTTACACTAAAATCCTCCCAATATTGTTTCTTAAGAGGTATTTGATGTCAAAAGAAGGCTTTTGAATTTTTCAGTGAGATTTTTCAAGCTTTATCTTTTATTAAAAACAGGCAAAACCATTGTCCCAAGTTTAGGGAAAGTTGGTGCTTTGTTTGAGATATTCTTTTTTGGTTCTTCATTTTGAAGAACAGTTGCTAGGCATACTTAGTTATTTGAATAATGATTAAATAGTTCTTATAATTCCCTTCTGTTTTTAGGTACTGCTGTTTTACCCAACTGGCACACTTAATTATCTTAAAAATAATTCAGTGCTTGTTTTCTGGTAAGTTAACTATAGTGACACTATAAGCCTAAACAATTGGATTTTTCCTAAGGAAGTTACAATAGTAAAAACTTCACCATTTTGGTGATAAATCCTTAGAAATATAGAGTTCGTGCCAGATAGCAAAGAGATTTCAGGTAGAGTGGTGGGAGGATGCATGGATTTTAAGATGTGGGTGTCCTGCTGCAAAATTAACGCTTCCAAAGACCACAGATAAGCTGTAAGCAAATCAGTACTGACCTTCTTGGGATTAAAGAGAAATAATTAATCATCTGACATCATTTTAGTGGCCTCATACTCTCTATATTTTTCCCTTGATGAAAAATGTTAAGACAAAAGAAAAGAAAGACCAGCACATCAGAAGCATGTTTCACCCTTTGAGAAGTAACTGAGTCTGTTGACTTGTAACAGATACAGAGCAGCTGTTAACTTTTCCTGAGCCCAGAGACAAACAATTTATGGACAGTGAATTCCCTGATGGGTGTGGTTCTGGGGTGGAATACTTAACTTGATATTTACACGGTGAAATTTCTCCAACAAGAATGCCTTTGCAAGGAACAGAGAAGTCATCATAAGACCTGATATTTTCATAGCGCGCTACAGTTCACACGCACATTGCCTACTTTGAATCTCGTAGCCACAGCCTATGAGGCAGGTTTTTATTGTTGTTGCCGTTGCTATTGTGGTTTTTATCAACATCATACCCAATTTTAAAGGTGAGGAAACTGATGTTCAGAGCTAGTCATCTGCCCAACGCTCTCATAGCTAAGAGGACAAAAAGTAAGATGGTTGGTGACAAAAATGTAAACCTCCAGGGAAAGTCAACCAAACCCAGGCTGAATGGAGACTGAAGGCAAAAGCAAGATGTCTGGGAAGTTCTTGGGAAATGAAAAGAAATGAAAGGAAAGGTCAACCAACTTGAACCTTCCTAGCAAAGCCTTGGCTGTGCTTGCTGGGGGTTTCTCAAGGCCTCCTCAGTCTGCTGACCAACTTCAGACTGATCTGTGGAGAGCCTTTTGTGGGCTCTCTTTCTTAATCACCTTTGTCTGTCTGTCTGTCTGTCTGTCTGTCTGTCTCTAATTCAGACATGCAGCTCTTGGGCAGAAAAGGATGATCTTTTCCTGATTTATAGGTTAGGTTTCTCTGGCCAATTGGATGCCCAAACCCTAGATGCCAATGTCACTGTAGTGGGACCAAATATGGCACCTTTATTCATAAAATCAGCATGGAATAAATATAGGCAAAATATGGGAATACGATTTCATAGTGACTGTGCACTCTTAGGGAACTCTCCCAGCCTTTCTGAGACTTGGTTTTATCACCTGAAAAATGGTAATGCTATTGTTCAGGACTCTTGTGAAGATTAAATAAAATCAAGTATGCCAAAGTATCTAGGTACCTAATATAGTCTGTGAGCATAGTCAGTGCTTTTGTAAAGGGGTTGGAGCACAGAGTCTGCCTTCCATCACTATCAAATCTGCCTCATAGAGAGTGGCTTTTTGACAACTTTGTAAGAATTTGTCCTTTCCCAGGTTGTCCTAAGTAGCCCTGAGGCTACACCTCAGTTCCCCAGGCTTTATACAGTAGGAAAAACTTGTCATATGCTGCTAAGTAAGTTGTGAAAGGATGGAGGAAATTTAAGGAGAGTCCATCTTGTCCCATTGTTCACCAGCACTGCCTTTCACACTCACACACACCCAGGGTAGTGTGACAATGCCTGCCCCCGCAGTGCCTACTCCACTGCAGCAACACAGTGAGATGGGAGTTCACTTGTGAAATTTAAAGTTCATGAACATGAAATGCCTAACCCAGTGCTTCGCTCGAAAGTGGAGCTCAAAAGTGGTAGCTATTAGAATTGGTGTTTTTGTTGTTCAGGAAGACTGTGAGGATATTTTAGCTCCTAAGCCTGGCTAAGGCCTGAATTTTATCTGATGCTCTGAGGTTCTGGGCTATTTTGACTGCCACTTAATTGTCTTCACCAAAAGGGACAAGGAAATAAGCAAAACAGGATAAGGTCCTAGGGGGCCAGAATCATATTTTCCAGCAGTGTGTGACTGCTTCCCCTTCAGTTCCAAGTCCAGGGCATTTAGCAGAGTGGGAACTAAGTATATTCAAAGAATAAATGAATAGGCTGTTTTTGTTTATTAATAAGTAATGGATATGATACATTATGATTGTACGTCATTATGATTATATATGATACATTGTGAATGATACATATCATTGTGTTTGGACCTATCATGGATGGTACATATTCAGATGTCTCTAAGAATGTCTCTGTTATAGCTTCTGGTCAACAATAATGGTTTTCTCCTGTTTGCTGATACTCCCACAGCCCTGGGCTTCAATAGGGACTACTTAACAAATGTTTGCAAAATTCACTGCAATGTCCCCAGTCCTTTCAGGAACTGATATTTTCCCAGACCAGTCACTTGACTCACCCAAGGACTTCAACTCTCACTCATCTTGTCCCTATAATGCTTTCTTTTTCTTTCACTCCTCTCTTCTAGTAGAACTCTTACCCTTCAAGGCTCAGCCCAAATGCCACTTCTTCCGTGAAGCCTTCTTTGATCTCCCCATCTGGAAATGATCTTACTCTCCTTTGAACACCATTGCCCTTTGTACTTCTCTGTTGGCACTTCTCCCATTCCATCTTATATTAGAATTGTAATCCCATGTCAGCTCCCCTGCTAGTCTGTGAACTCCTTAAGGGCACAGAGCAGATTTTATACACTTTTGGTTTCCTCAAATAATGCCTAGTAATGCCTCGCCCCTAGACAATAAAGATACACTTGTGTGAATGAATGAAGCCATGCTAGGTGCTATAGTATATGATTTGCCGAAAGTTGGCAAGCTTAGTAGAAAGTCTGGCTTGATATGAAATATCTGTATAATAAATGGGGACATGGTTCATGAGCATACATCTTTGTCAGAAACATCATTATTAGCCTAAGGCAGGATATCAGCTAAAGAGGATGTGATAGGGAAAAAAATTGTTTTTATTAAACCTCAAATAAAATACAAATTTTTAAAAATTTAAATCCTGCTCACTTTTTAAAGATTGTATCTGTTTTTCATGGATGCAGTTTGCAAGACTCAAAATGCTTGATGTCAGCCTTGACAGAATCCATCCATCACCTCAAATGTGTTTGTCTCTAAAAACACTCAGAGTCAGCTGATTTGACCCCTTCCCCCTTTGACCTAAGCTCCCATGATTGCTACCTGGTGGGTTTGTAGTCAAAGCTGACTGACAGCTGTGGCAGTAAAAATGCTCATTATAAACAGAAACCAAGACCATGTAAATACAGTCCTGGCATCAGATTGTGTGCTTAAGTACTAAGCTTAAGTACCTCTGGGCTGCTAGATCATTGGCGTGTAAAGGGTCTGCCCATACTACTATGAAATCATTCATTTGCTCCTGATTTTTTCCTGCTGTGTAGAGGGATGCTTTCAAAAAAATATTAATTTGACCTCCACATGACCTCATCAGATAGGTCACTGCGTATGAAGTGCACCTTGGGATCAGGATAAGTCCTGGGCAAAACTGCAAAGTCAAGAAAATTCTTGGATCTCTAGTTACCTCTGCCACACTTAGTGGCACTTCCATTCCCATTTTGAAGGCCCTTCCCCTCCTGCCCTCCCAAATCCCCCTCCAGGTGTTTGATGGACTCAAGCTGTTCTCCAGGTTGCTTTAGTGCACTGCCCTTCACTGGCAGATCCATTCAAAACTTTTCTCATCAATGTCCCCATTTTTCAAGACCTGGCTCACAGCTAGATTTCAATTGGTAGTAATGGGTTAATTCAGATGAACTCATTAGCTCAAGTATCACCACCACCCCCCAGGTATTCCAGTGCTTTAAACAGTAAAATATAATGACTTCCATACATTGAAGCATTCAGATAACCAATAACTTGATGGTTGTATGAGTGCATGATTCCCAGGGGAAAAAAAAAACACCTAAGAATGGATATTTAATGGTGGGCATATCAGCCATATAGCGTGAAGTAGCCAGGCCTTTACAGTCTGGTCTAATTTCAATAGTCTTCAACTCCTGGTAATGGCTGTTTTATGGTAACTGGCAAGGCCAATCTTCCCTAGGATGGAGGGGAAACCTAATGGAAAAGAAATGCAGTGGAAGACACGTTCAGATGCACACCACTAAAAATGGGGCAAACCTAAGTATGTACCCCCAAAGAAATGCATACATAAGTGTACCAAAACACAAGTACCAGCCTGTTCATAATTGCTTAAAACTGGAAACAACCCAAATGCCCACTAACAGTAGAATGGATCATTAAATTGTAGTATTTTCAAATGTAATACAGCGATGAGGATGAATGAACCACAGCCACACCCAATAATGTGCCGAATTGCGCAAACACAGTGTGGAGCCAAGGAAGCCAGATATCAGCTAGGACGTGCTGTATGAGTCCATAAACTCAGGATAAACTAATCTATGATGTTTGAAGTCAGGATAGTGGTTATCTTTGTGGGGGTAGTGACTGAGAGGGTCCTTAAGTCCTGGCTGTATTTTGTTTCTTGATCTGAGTGCTGGCTTACATGGGCATGTTCAGTTTATGAAAATCATCAAGCTGACATGATTTTTTTACTTTTCTGCATACATTTTATACTTCATTAAAAAATTCAGTAAAGTACAAAACCCCAAAACCTACTGAATAAAGGTTTGTTTGTTTAAATGGAGCAAATAGGAATGGAGCAAAACAAAGACAGGCATAGGTGGTTGAATTGCTTGGAATAGCTGTTATGGAAGAGAAATAGAAAGAAAAGAGAAGAGAGAGTGAAGCAAATGATTATTCTTATAGCTATAATATTAATTTGTTTAATTAATGTTTTTTTGTGTGTGTGACAGGCACCATTCTAAAGGCTTGGGGCACATCAGTGAAGTAAACACGCACCCCTGTCTTTGTGGCACTCACATTCTAGTGGCAGGCATATCCCATCAACATTAAGTGTGGTAGCCTTTTGACTACATAAAGGAATCCCCAAATCCATACCCTGAGCAATTATATTATGCAGTGGAATGCCTCAGGCAATCAGTAACTATGTCAGACACCAACAGGGATGGTGAACTAGTACCCTGTCCAGTCTTTCTAGAAGCTTTCCAGTGATTTGACTGCAAGTGGCAATGTTCAGAATGAAATACAACTAGAAACAGTGGGTTGCACTCCATATGTGTTCTGAGTCCAGCTTAAAGGGTGTCTTGTGATCTCTACAGCTGACTAAGAATAGGCTTTGCCCTCCTCCCACCGGACGCTTCTCACTCTGGCACCTGTCATCCATTAGGAGACCTCCTACTGGGATCTTTCATCATTGAAAATATATGATGATTTTCATTACTGCTTAGGCTAATTGGTAGTGAGTATTCCTTTAAAATATATTCCCCTAAACACTGGGCTTTGGGTTTGCTTTGAAGTTTCTAACACCAACACAGTTGGACTAAAATCATAGATACTAATCAGGGAAACTGAGAAGTCTGGTGCAGAATCACCACTGTGGTTCTCTCCATATTATAGCCAGTTGGGCAGTAGTGGCATGTGTGAGAGGAAACATTCCAACTGTTAGCTAAACCGTCCCATGGCTGTCTTGGTAGCAGGCCTGCTAGGCCCACTGTGTTTGTGTGTCCCATTTCGAAATTGTCATCTAAAAGGAAGTGATTGATGTGCCCAGTTTGCTTTCCCAGACAATGGAATAGTATTAAATTAATTTTAAAAATACACCTAATAATATAAGATTTCAACAATTGAAATATGTATGCTGAATTTAATACATTAAATACTTTCTTATGGGGGAGAGGAAATGTAGCGCTTTCCACTAATTAGCTTGTTAGTATCTGACTTAATAAAACATCAAGGCCAGAAGGGAAGGATATCATGAAGCCCATTTTGAAAACCTTTCATATTCAGATCGGGAAAGGTTGATGATTTGCCCAAGGTCACTGTTGGTGGCAGAGCTGAGTGTTGAACCCAGGTTTCCTACCACCACAGCACATTTTCTACTCTACTAGTCTTGTGAAAAAAAAGTCATAAACATATGTACTGCCTTTTACCATGACTGTGGAGGGGTATGTGTGTACATATGCATATTTGTGTGTATAAGGAAACATACACAGAAAGTAAAACACTTTGGGAATGTACTGCTATTCTTTTAAACCTAAGGATATTAATGTTTACTATTAATTAAATATTTATTTATATCTAGCTTTTTCAACTGAGCTATTGCTTCTTAAATTTTTAGGATATTTGCAGTTTATTTCTTTCAGTTGTAGCTGATATGGTTTCAAGGAACTCTGCTTTATAACTCATTTTTTTAAACATTGATTTGTTTAAAAATGTATATTGGACATCATCTATCATACAAATGTTTAACATTATTTAGATAGCTCGTTTAATCATGGAATTAGGAGTATGCAAGGTGATCTATTCAGGTAGGAAAATAACATACTAGAACTTCGAATTATGTTTATTTTACATAGAATGTTTGCAGTTGCCTGGTATGGCCTATAACCTCTATGAGGGGAAGAATCATGTTGTCTTGTTCACCACTAGATCCCCAGTACCTAGGCTAGCACTCCGTACGTAGTAGGTGCTCAATAGCTATTTGTTGATTGATGTGATGAATTAACGAATGAAAAATAAAATTTAAACTCAAGCTAGCTATGTGATGTGCATTTCTATAATATTTGATGCCAGTATAAATAGATTTAATTCTTTAGGAACCAAAGATAATGTGTTGAATTTCAAATGAGCTCTATTAATCTGGCATTCTTTCTCATAGAATTGTGGAACTAAAAAAAATTAGAGAGAGAAAGAGAGACAATCTAATCTAACTCCCTTTTACCGAGGAAGAACCAGCCAATCCCATAAAGAGGGAAATGGCTTTCCAAGGATCATGTAAGTAGTTAAAGAGCCTGGGCAAGAACCTAATATAAGGCCATTAGATTGTTGCTGCTCATAGACTCATTTGTTAAGTTGCCTTCCATATCACTAGATCAGTGGTTCTCAAACTGTTCTTCCCAGATCCGCAGCATCAGCCTCACCTGGGAACTTGTTAGAGCCCCACCCCTGACCTACTGAATCAGAAACACTGGGGGTGGGGCCCAGCAATCTGTGTTTTAACCAGCCCTCTAGATGATGCTGATAAACTTCAAGTTTGAGAAGCACTGGTCTACATAATTTTACCATTTCTCCTGATATTCTATGACTTAGGTGAAAAGAGTTGTTTTTTTCAAACTTGATACGTGGTTCATTTACATAAAATAAGCATATCGTGTATTTTTTTAATCAATTGAGGAAAGAGATATAGAGTCATGTTGTTTTCCTATAACCTAATAAGATTCCTGGCAAATAATAGGTACTCAGTAAGTGTTTGCTGAGGTCATCTCAGTATATTGTCACGATTTCTTTGGCATTGCTATATATACTATATAGACAATATAAGGTAGCTGTTAATTACACAGGTCTTGGACTCAGATTGACCTGGTTCAGATTCACAGCTCTGTCTCTAACTAGTTGTGGGAACTGGAACACATTATTTAAACCTTTCTGATCTTCAGTTTCTCATGTCTACAATGGGGATACTTATATACGTACTCCTCAATATTGTTATGAGGATTAAATAAGAAAAATGCATGCAAAGAGCTTAATATAGTGCCTTGTATAAAGTAATTGCTTAGTAATGGCCACTATGATGATGATGATGATGATGATGATGATGATGATGGTTAGCATAATCATTATTACCACCATCATCATCATCATTTGTTCTCAAGTAGGATGGATTGTTCATTTGGACACAGATTTGGCATACATTTAAAAGTGGTAGGTAATTTTTTAGTATTCCAAAGGTTAACATGACCATTAAAATATCTGTCTTCTCTGAGTGTTATTTATTTGAGTGTTCTCAGGCTTTTGAAAGTGAGTTTGGTGCGCAGCCTTCCCAGAACTGATTCAAACTCAAACTAAACCTTTTAGATGAATTTGCCTATAGTGGATTTTCCTCCAAAAACATAAAAACTCACTGGAACATGAAATTATCTCTGAAATAGATTCTCACACATAGAAAGCTTTAATGACTTTGCCTTACACCTTTGCTATCATATAGTAGAAGGAGAAATGGAAGGCATGATAATAAAATCTTGGCTGTCTTGCCCCACATAGGCTATATGTTTTACTGAGTCCTGGGAATCTTGTTGAGACTATGGAAATCTTGCGTAATCTTCTAACTTAAGAATTAGGACAAAATATAGTAAGCAATATTCCTTCCAGACCAAAAGATCCCTTCTAATGAGGTAGTCACGTCCCCTTTTCCAGAAGTCTCTTAAGAATCACAGCAGAGCCCTGTGTACCTTCTCCTTCCAGTGAGGGAGCCAGGAAAGTAGCCACACCTGGAGCAAATTTCGGTGGTGGTGTCCCATGCAAATTCTCCTTTCAAGTCGTTTTAAGAATTTCAATGCTGACAACTTTTATTAACAATTCTATGTGTTTCTGTCATTGAGGGGAAAGGAGGAAACAGTCTCCCTGGTGTATTTCTCATAAGAGAGGCATGAGCACATTACAGCCTCCCGATTTTTGAAGTAAGCTACATTTCAGGAGAAGAAACAAAGGTAACTCTTAACATCTGCCAATATGTTTTCAGTTCTTATATCAAAGAAAGTGAAATAGCCACAAATCCTGAAGAAAGAAACCAGACTATATAATTTATTCAACTGGAAGATGTGAAACGCTAGGTTAAGTCTACATTGGTAAGCTGTTGTCGACAGAGGCAAATGCTTTCTGGGAGAATCATCTTAACTACAAGAGCTTTTTTGGGAAAGTTTGGAAAACCTTCCGGCTTAGCTGAGCTCCCCAGATGCTCTCACAAATGTTTGAGTTGCAGCAGATTTGTTCAGCTTAAGGGACAAGAGCCCGAGGAAAGATTTGCAAACCCATCATGTGCATTCTCGAAGCAATCTTTGGTCCAAAGTTCACTTGCGTGTAGAAAATATCGATTAAAAATTTTGTCTTTTTGCAAATCTACTAAAATAAAACCTATTTAAAATTCCACGCTCGTGTAGATGTGGCCTTAGGGAAGACCCATTAGACACAGAGATGATTAATGCTCCCCTTGGAATCTTATTTGCTTCTTCAACTGATTGCTCATATAGAATCTTACCAAGTACTTAAGTATTTAAGTGCCTTATCAGTC
>JAQZBX010103218.1:0-11072 GCA_029593785.1 Cabassous unicinctus | reverse complement strand
GGAATAAATTTAACTAAAGATGTAAAGGACTTATATACAGAAAACTACACAACACTGTTAAAGGAAATCAAAGAAGACTTAAATAAATGGAAGAATATTCCCTGTTCATGGATAGGAAGAATAAACATCATCAAGATGTCTATCCTACCCAAACTAATCTACAGTTTTAATGCAATTCCATTAAAAATCAACACTGTATTTTTTAAGGAACTGGAAAAAATAGCCACAAAATATATTTGGAGAGGTAAGAGGCCCCAAATTGCCAAAGACATATTGAAAAACAAAAATGAAGTTGTAGGTATCACATTACCTGACGTTAAAACATACTACAAAGCTACAGTGATCAAACAAGCATGGTATTGGCACAAGGATAGACCTACTGGCCAATGGAATTGAGACTTCTGATATAGATCCTCGCATATACCATCATCTGATATTCGTCAAGGCCACCAAGCACACTCAGTTGGGAGAGAATGGCCTCTTTAACAAGGGGTGCTTGGAGAACTGGATATCCATATCCAAAAGAATGGGAGAAGAATACCATCTCACACCTTATACAAAAATCAACTCCAGATGGATCAAAGATCTAAAGATAAGAGCCAAAACCATAAAGACCTTGGAAGATAATGTAGGGAAGCATCTACAGGACCTTGTAATAGGAAATGGTTTCATGAACTTCACAGCCAAAGAACGAGCAGCAAGAGAAAAAATAGATAAATGAGATTTCATCAAAATTAAAAACTTTTGCACCTCAAAGGATGTTACTAAGAAAATAAAAAGTCAGCCTATCGATGGGAGAAAATATTTGGTAATCATATATCTGATAGGAGCCTAATATCATGCATATATAAAGAAATCCTGCATCTTGAAAATAAAAAGACAAATGACCCATTTAAAAAATGGGCAAGTGACCTGAACAGACACTTCTCCAAGGAAGAAATACAAATGGCTAAAAAGCACATGAAAAAATGCTTGACATCGCTAGCTATTAGGGAAATGCAAATCAAAGCCACAATGAGATACCATCTTACACCCATCAGAATGGCAGCTATTAAAAAAACAGCAGAATATAAGTGTTGGAGAGGATGTGGAGATATAGGAACCCTCCTCCACTGCTGGTGGGATTGTGGAATGGTCCAGCCACTGTGGAGGACAGTTTGGTGATTCCTCAGAAAACTAACAGTAGATCTTCCCTATGATCCAGCAATTCCATTACTGGGTATATATCCAGAAGTATTGAAAGCAAAGACATGAACAGATATATGCACACCAATGTTCATAGTGGCATTGTTCACAGTTGCCAAAAGTTGGAATCAGCCCCGGTGCCCATCAATAGATGAATGGATAAGCAAAATGTGGTACATACATACAATGGAATATTTCTCAGCTGTTAGAAGGAATAAAGTGCTAACACATGGAATAACATGGATGAATCTTGAAGACCTTATGTTGAGTGAAGCAAGCCAGGCATTGAAGGATGAACAGTTCATGACCTCGTTGATTTGAATTGACGAAAGTTAACAGTTTCTGAGAACCATTGCCTGAAAGATAGGCTAACAAGGGAGAGAGAGAGAAGGGTAGGTTGTGAGCCATCACCCATATGAACATTATCTATGGTAAATTGAAAGAGTATAGTTACATATTGAAGGATAGGACAGGTGGGTAGAGATTTTACTGGTTTCGGCGGTGCAAGATTAACAGGTGGATAGATTAGGAAGGGCAGGTTAGAGTACCCAGGGCATGTAACTATGAATCTTCTCATCCCATGAGCCAAGTCATAGAAGAGTCATATGCCCCAGGGAGTGGGGAGGAAGGAACAGAAAATATCAAATGGGGTATGTAGTGGTCATGGAAATATTCTTCATTACCTTGCATTAATGGACACAGGACATGGTAAATATCATCAAAAATCATTAAATTGTGCAGTCTAAATTGTAAACTAAACTGTAAACCATGGAAAATTTTTAGTTACTATATTTTACTATCTGTATAACAGTTATAAGAATGCTAACATGCATAAAAAAATATAAAGCTTTTAATGTTGGGTGGGGAAGGGGGAGGGAGGTTGGGTATGTGGGAGTCTCTAGTATTCTGTGTGTGACTTTGCTGTGACCTAAAACTTCTTTGAAAATTAAATTGAAATTTGGGACACACTGGAGAATGAGAGGGAGAAGGTGTCACGATACACTGGACATCCGATAATACAGTGATAAAAGGAAAAAAGAATAATTTCTTTTAAAAAATGATTTTTTTGTTGTTTTTTTCCCCCATTTTTTCGAATGTCCCAATCCGCTAATTATATTTTATTTTTAGTTTAGTTTCTTTTTTTTTTTCTTCTGAGTTTCCTTGTACTTATCTCTTGCACTTAAAATTATCATTATTATTCCTTTTTTTCCTTTTAACTGTATTTTTTTATTATATGGGCTTCATATTCAGGGAAGGTTTAGATCACAGAAGGTTTACAAGGGGGGCTGCAGAGGATCTTTGATGGAGGGTGTCTGCGATGGGGGATTCATGGGAGTAAGTCCATCTGAATATATATGAAAGATATATAATATTGTTCAAATGATCAAGGGATGGGGCAGGGTCATGGTGGGTAGACAATTACTTAATAAATGAGGGAATCTGAATTCCCATCCTGGAGAGCTCTGCCACATTCCCCAAGGGAGCAGCAACAGTCCCCTGAGTGCAGAGGCCATGTCTGGCAAAAGAGGATGGCCCATTGATGAGTTCTTGTTATTGAGGACTAGCCTTATGAGTCTTTGCTCTTCTAATTGAAACTTAGCCTACTGTCATGGGGTGCCTAAGGGCTGCCACCTGAGAGCCTCCTTGTTGCTCAAATGTGGCCTCTCTCTAATCCAAACTCAGCATATGAATGCATTACCTTCCCCCCAACGTGGGACATGACTCCCGGGGATGAGCCTCCGTGGCAACGAGGGATTAATACCAAGTGACAACGGTCAACACGATTGGAAAATGACCTTGAATAAAAGGGGGAAAAGGTAAAGAGAAATGAGTTCACTTGGCTAAGAGACTTTAAAGAGAGTCGGGAGGTCATCCCAGAGGTAATGCTTACGCACACCTCAGTAGGATCTCATAGAACACCAAAGTGGATATCACCCCACACAGAGGGATCCTTGAGCTCTCTGGAGACACCCAGGTCCTATGTAAGTGGGGATAGCTCCAGAGATTGATGCCTAATTAGTGGGCTCTTTATTGGAATCTGTGCTCCTGAAAGTGACAGAGTTGGACTCAAATAAGTCATCCCTGCACATGGTCCATCAGTCCCTTCTCTTCAAACCTATATGTGATGCTGGAGTTGTTAGGTGTACCTCCAGAGACTGAAGCCTCTGGCCTACCTAAGTGCCAGCTGTGCCTGGAAACTCGATGGAGCTGCAACTCCTACCCTACAGCTCAATGGACTCATCCAAGTAACCTGGCGAGGAGACGACGATGGACAACCGCCATCCCAGGGAATGGAGAGGGCCTGCAGCTGCAGGCAAGATAATCCCATCCACTGCATCCACGGGATATAAGCCCTCTCTCACTTGGAGATGGAGTGGATATCACCATCCCAGTCCCCTCAGGGTTGGGGGAGGAGCTGTGGACTAGAGTGGACTTAGTAGTGTTCTGTTGTAGACATATTGTGATTCAAGCAATGGAAGAAATTGTAACAGTGAGGTGGAGCCGGTGGCCACTGGACATTTTTGGACCAGGGAGTGGAGGGCCAGTTGAAATACAGGGGCTTTTTTGGGACTTTGGGCTTTGTCCTGAGTGGCGTGGTGGCGGTGGATGTAGGCCATTTTCCATCAGAATATACCATGCAGAACTGTGTGGGAGAGAGTGTGGTCTATGATGTGAACTGTGCTTTATGCTCGGTGGCAAGGTCCCAGGATGCGTATATCCATTGTGGGTGTTGTGCCAAACGGATGAGTAATGGTGGTGTGGGATGTTGTTGGAGGTGTGGGCGGTGGGGAACATAGGAATCCCTGTAATTTCTGAGTAATATTTAGGTTATCTAAGCACCTTTAAAAAAAAAAAAAATATATATATATATAAAACAAATAACATTTATGTAAACAAATGCACATATATGCATATGTATTTATATATCATTTTACAAATATTGGTATGTATTGTGAAAAATTTGATTTTTAGCCACAATAGAAAAAATAAAAAATTAAAAATAATTTTTGCATTATGCTTTACACTTTATGCTGCACAGTTCCATACATCTTGACAAATGCATAATGTCATGTGCCCATCATTGCAGTGTCATACAGAAGAATCTCACTGCCCCAAATATGCCCTGTGTTCCACCCATTCATCCCTCCCCTTCCCTTCTGAATCCCTGGCAACCACTCTCTTTATATCAATGTTTCATTTTCTTCCATTAACACAAAATAATAACTATGTTAACAATAAATCTACTTTGGTCTATGGTTACAATCCCCCCTTATGATTGTTCATTCCTCAGTCTCAAGGGATTTGGGATGATGTCCACTTTGATAGCTTTATGCTGAAAAGGGACATAGATATGATTGGGCAGATGGAAGGAATTATTTTGCTTGCAGTTATAGATACTCCTTTGTTTATTGGGGTGGGACTTGTCCATGATCATCATTTTGTTGGTTGTCCAGGGCAAGCCCGAAGACCTGGAGAGTAGCAGTTGGTTGCTACTCAGCTGTGATTTAGGGCTCAAAACAGGCAGATGAACAATCCAAAGATTTAAGTCTCTATGAAATAAACGTACAGGTTCATTGAAAATTATGATTCGTCTACTCCTTTTAGCTGAACCTCTTTTATGTATGTATCACACTGTCCTTGTTTGTGTACATGCCCATTTACACATAGACCTAGAAACTCTGAGGAGCAAGGATCTGCTCTGTGTTGCAGATTGAGCTCCCCAGAAAGCAGACTAACATGATTCCTGATTCAATAGGAAAAAAACAACAATGAAAAGTGTTTAAAATGGAAAGATGAGAGGTATTACAATGACATATAGCAACAAAGTGGCTGGATCTTATGGAGGAAAGAAAGAGAGACCCTAATGGTAGGAAAGGGTAAAAGCACTGTTCCTCTCCCAACCCTCCTCTATATCTGGGTCTAGTTTACACCGGGAGCTGCAGAAATAAGATTCCAGTAAGGCTCCATCAACCAAACAGTTCTGGGTTCTGCTCTCCAAAGTGTCATCTTCCTGCTCTCCAAAGTGTCATCTTTCTGCTCTCAAGAAGCTCATAGAAGGGGGCAGAGAGGCATGGGAAGAAATGACAATAGAAGAGGATAGCAGTGGCACATGGGCAGACTTGAGCCCCTACAAGAACACCCATTAGGATCCCAAACTTTGTGCTCCAAAACTAAGAGTCTCTGTGGCATATTTCCAAATGTGTTAAAATCCTTCTACAAAGTCAATCCTCCTTAGCAAGAGAGCTTTAGTCTTCTAAGTATTATTGGTACAAAGGAAATGGCCCTATTTGTGAACATCTGAATGCTTAAAGGGGTTCTCATTTACAGACCACTAACAATATTAAAGTGCTAATTTTAAAAGTGCTTAGCCTAGATATTTAAGTAGCACCAGCCTTGTAAGTTTATAACTGCGGTGTCTGTATTGGTTGCTAAACAAGAACCATTTCATTCTGTTGCATTGAAATGGATCAGATAAATCACATTAAGTAGCTTTACAGACGTAAGCAATGACAGGTTCCTCAAATTGAAAGCAAAATACCCTACTGGACTCTGACTTTCTTTCATCATGCACTCTATCTTCAAACTCAGGACCTATTTAAAGCTTCTGATAACATTCCCGAGAACGTTCCTAGCTCTTGTCCTCACACATAATATACAGTTCCACCAAGGCTAGGGAATTTAAACTATCTTGATGCAGTCTATTAAAAAAGGGATTGTAGCTAATTCAAATTCAGCAACTTCTAATGAAAAAATAGAAAGTGCATGAAATCACATGCTGTATTTGCAAAGGTAACCTGGTAGAAATCACACAAGGACACTTCTGTTCTGTCCCTGAATTATCTATACTAGGCAGGCAGAACTGATAAGGGAACTCATTTTACACACACCTCAGGAATGGAACAGGAGAAGATTTCATGATCACCTAAAATAGAAGGGAAGTTCAAATTCCTAAGGTATAAAAGCACCTCTATTCTTTGAGATGCAGCCATTTGAAATTCTCCATCAGGTCAAGGGAGGGGCCTTCCTTGCAGCACCTGGGTGTACTGCTGGTTGTAGATAACCTCACACTCTTGCCAAGGTAAACTTCAAATTCCACTGGACACCATCCTTTCATCAAATGAATGAAGTGCAATTATGCAAGAAACCAAAAAGAGCCTAAGATTATTTTATAAAGAATAGTATTTTGCAACTTGATATTTCATAGTTTTAAAAAAAATCTGCTACTTGATAAAATGATGTAAGAGCCTTACTTATTCATCTCCATAAGTTGAGTTCAAATTTTATATTAAGCAAATAGAAAAGCTGCTACTTTATACATCTAGTTTCCAAAATTCATTATCTAGTGCAGACCTGAAAATATGGATGAAAAAGCAGACAGAAAAGAGGAAAAAGCAACCAGAAAGAAATATCAGGGGATTTTGACAAAACAAGTGAAAATCACGAAGAAAGCAGATTGACAAAGTTAAAATGTCACATTGTACAGATTATAAAAAGTTGGAAATCTAAAGAATAGAGACAGAAATCAATTCATGGAAAAACAGAAAGTTGAATCCAGGCAAAAGAAGGGCTCACAGAAAGGCCACTTAAAATGAAGGAGATAGTATGTAGACAGCACAAGGGAACTGGGATCTCCAGTACATACTAGGCTTGACTTTGCCTCCTGCTCACTGTGTGACCTGCACAATTGTTTTCAATCTTCTGATCTTCACCTTTCTCAGTTTTAAAATGGTAATCATAACCTCTACCCCATGAGCTTACTATGGGAGATGTGACTAGTATCTTGTGTACTGTCTCAAAAAAAATGTGATAAAAATTGTAGCTGGCAATACCAGTCGTGGAAACAATGTGGTAGAAGAGGCAGGGACAGTAGTCGCAGTAATTCTTAAGTAATATTTAATTGCTTGTTATACTAATTGACCACTACCTTAATTGTATTACATGATTATAAAACTATTAGAAAAGAAATGGTAACAGCAATTGGAGCATCCATTAAATACAAGAGAAAATATAAGATGGAAAATATTGTCTTTTAACAATTTCCAAAGGATCATTACAATATCTAAAAAAACATGGAAAAGGTTTTTGGGGAGAAAAGCTCAACCTTCTTATATTCAACTGTCTATTCTTTCACTTGTTCATTAAGTGAGTTAGTTAGAGTCTCTCCATTATATATTTGACAGTCTGGTAGTAGAAGAAAACTACAGATATTTAAAATAAAAGTGTTACTAGGTAATATAATAGGGAGAAGTCAATAACTCTAACTCACATGGCAGGGGTAAGAAAGAGGTGACTTTTCAACAAAATCTTGAAGGATTAGTAGATATTAATCAGGAAAAGAAGAAAAGAAAGCTCATTCAGACATAGACATTTGCCATGGCTATTGTGTGAACATGCTAGAGGACCAAGAGATTGGAAAGACAGGGAGAGGTTGAGAGTGAAGCCATGAATGTATGTTGTGCTCAGGACAGTGAAACTCATTCTGAAGAAAACTGAGACCCAAAGAGTAACTAAATTTGTTATATGAAGAACAGACCAGAGTAGGAAGAAACTGATGGCAGCTGCAATTGTGTGGACATGAGATGATGGCAGCCCTAAAACGCAACAGTGAAATTGATAATAAGGTTAATGTATATCTGAAATAGGAGCCATAGGATTTAAGTATGAGGTATATTTACGCATGGAAATGAGGATGATTCCCAGGGTCTGTGCTTCTTGCCTGAGTAATATTGGCAGCATCGACTTGAGGAGCAATACCAACCAAGGATCAGGATGGGTCAGTTGATGAAGATAACATAACTTCAGAGTACTGGACAGCTGTTCACTGTGCTGGTGAGGGTACTGTCATTTACAAGTGTCTTAACATATATAATTCTCAAAAGAACTTAACAAGAAGCGGATGTAGCTCAAGTGGTTGAGCACCTGCTTCCCATGTATGAGGTCCTGGGTTCAATCCCTGGTACCTCCTAAAAAATAATAATTATAATAGATTAAGCACCACCATACTAATTTTTTTAGGAAAAAAATTATGCTTAGAGAGGTTAAATAACATTTGCAAGCCTCACAGGGCTAGTCTACCACATTCCAGCTATCATTTGAAAGTTCAGATATTCCCTTGATGACATTTTTTTTAGGGTAGAAGAAGTCTTTCTTGTTCCAAAATCTGGGAAAACTCAGACTGCAGAGGGACTGAAGTGCCTGCTCAGTGTCACTAGAATCAGATGCATGGTGGTTCATTCCTTGCTGTCAGGGACAGAATTTAAGAGAAAGCCTAACTAATGACTGCCTCTGCCTGACTAAATCTTACTGTCAGTAGTCCTAGAATGCCTCTACAAGCATCTACAGTCTCCTGTGGGAGATTATTGAGTAATGGATCAGTTCAATAATTACTTTTCATGAGCCTGATGCCAAATCTGAAGCAAAATGGATGAAAATCTGGAAAAGGATTGTGAAAGAAAAGGAAAGAGAAAAGCAGTGATCTGAGAGTGAGAATATCAGAGGTTGCTAAAAGCATCAACCTGAGAAATTCACCAGACTTCTCTGAGCTTGAGGAGAAAACCATTCCCTCATCCAAGTGTTACATGAAATCTATGTTCTAGGACCTAAAATATGTGAAAATGATACTGCACACAGGAGTTGTTGTTATCACCACAACCCTGCCTTTTCTTAGTCACTGTCTCCAAAACCATAAATTTTGTCATCAACAATCCTCACTCTTAAATCAAGTAAAAATTTCCTAATGGTTTCACTAATTCCAATGCCTTAAAGTCCTCAATGTTCAGGCAGTGAAGAGTCATTTTGTGGCATGTTGCATTGTTAATTGCCAGAAAACAATTGCACGGGGGAAAATCATCTTCTTTAGGACAGCAATTATTATGACACAGAAATATCACTTTAAAAAGAAGTAACTTTATATTGATCTTTTCCCCATATATGGGGAAAAAGATCATATGTCATTATCTATGCTAGCAAGAAGTTCTCAGCCATGTTGTTAGACAGTTTGCGAAATCAAGCCCATTTTCATTGGGTTTAGCAGTACCAAGTACAGATTTCTATCTTAATCCCAAACTCAAAGACATTGACCCAGCCATATCTCACTCCAGCCAGTCCCATTCAAAGTGACTTTCAAACAATAGGCCTCAAACAATGCAAAGGAAGCATATTCATTTCCCTACAATAGAAATGTGGCAAAAGAGGAGGAAGGGAACCCAAGCAATGTAGATGCTCAGTTCCTATTATTAAAAATACATCCCTAAACACTGATGGCAAGAATGAATTATCAACAAATGAAATAAGAATTAAAATGATAATGCTCATGGTATAAGCTTGGCAGTAACTGACTCTACAATTACTCTATATGTTTTTCATTTTACAAATATGCTACAGATTGGAAATCATGTACTCATGACTGCCTTTTTTTTTTTTAATTTTTTTTTATTTGTAAAATGATATATAATACATATGCATATATGTGCATTTGTTTACATAAATGTTATTTGTTAAATATATATGTTTACATTTTATAAAGGTGCCTAGATTACCCAAATATTACTCAAAAACTACAGGGATTCCCATGCTCCCCACTGCCCACACCCCCAACAACACCCCACACAACCATTCCTCATCCATGTGGTACTACACCCGCAATGGATATACACATCCTGGGGCCTTGCCACCGAGCATAGACCACAGTTCATATCACAGGCCACACTCTCTCCCACCCAGTTCTGCATGGTATATTCTGATGGAAAATGGCCTACATTCGTCGCTGCTTCACCACTCAGGACAACCCCCAAAGTCCAAAAAAAGCCCGAGCATTTCAACTGCCCCTCCTCACCCTGCCCCCAAAATGTCCAGTGGCCACCGGCTCCACCTAACTGTTACAATTTCTTCCATTGCCTGAATCACAATATGTCTACAACAGAACACCACCAATTCCACTCTAGTCCACAGCTCCTCCCCCCATCCTGAGGGGACTTGGAAGGTGATGTCCACTCCACCTCCGAGTGAGAGAGGGCTTATATTCCATGGATATAGTGGATAGGATTATCCTGCCTTTAGCTGCAGGTCCTCTCCATTCCCTGGGATGTCTGTTGCCCATCGTCGTCTCCTCGCCAGGTTACTTGGATGAGTCCATTGAGCTGTAGGGTAGGATTTGCAGCTCCACTGAGATTCCAGGCACAGCTGGCACATATGTGGGCCAGAGGATACAGTCTCTGGAAGTACACCTAAAAACTCCTGCATCACATATAGGTTTGAGTAGAAGGGACTGATGGACCATGTGCAGAAATGACTTGTTTGAGTCCAACTCTGTCACTCTCAGGAACACAGATGCCAATGAAGAGCCCACTAATTAGGCATCATTCTCTGGGGCTATCCCCACTTGTATAGGAGCTGAGTTCATGACTGCCTTTTGGCTAGGCTAATTTCACATCACGTTATGGCATGGAAAGGACCAACCAGGCTCCCAGCTGTAATCTACTCAAGTACACATTACTACAGCTGCCCAATGTTGGGCTGTGAAAGAGATTTTCAGAAACATTCACTGGTTTTCAAACTGGTACTAGGTAAACTAGGATGTGGGGAATTGTCACTCTCAACTTTCCGGGGATTTGTAGCCTCTAGATTTACTAGAGTGAGAGTGCATCCCTTGATGAGCAATCCACATGAAAATCACAGGGCAAAAGAGTTAGTATTTGAATATTGTGCCTGAGATTTATAAAAATATTTGTGACCTGTTTGAGAAGTCCAGTAGAGGAGTTATTAAAAGTAGTGCAAGTCTATCAAGTCCATCTTTTGTTTTCAGGAAGATCTTGTAACAAACATGGGAAAAAGATCCAAAGTGTCCAAAGATTTTGACATTTGTTTATGAGAGAAAGACTATGTTT
>JAQZBX010103217.1:0-11077 GCA_029593785.1 Cabassous unicinctus | reverse complement strand
TTTTTTTTTTTTTTTTTAATCTTTGGAAGTGAATGGCAATGGTGAGAGCATTTCATAGTGTTTGTGAATAACAGAGCTATTATATGGGTATGAGAGTAGCCAAAAGAGAAAATCTATGGACATGTATTTTACTAGAAGGAAAGCTAAACAATGTAACATGGGTCCCTATAACAGAGTGAAACCACATGTAAAATACAAATATGGGTGATATTGCATATACATGGCTGTTTCTCATAGTATAAATACAAATATGCTAGAGAGAAGGAAACAGAAAATCAGGTCTGTACAGAAGAGGAAGCATAGAGAAATTGAGAGGTTATGAGTTTTTTTGATTGGTTGTTTTTTGTTCTTAATTTTTTCTGTAATAATGAAAATGCTCTAAACCTCATTGAATTGATGAATGAAAAACTATGACTTGTACCAAATACCATTTATTGTACACTTCGGATGGATTCGTGTTTTATTAATATGTATCAATAAAATTTAAAAAATAATTTAAATTTGGACATTTCTGATTAACATTAATGTAATAAAAATGAAACAGCTTAGTGATACGGAGCATGGAGGAAGGAAACGTTAGTGAAGAGGCCACATAGTACTCTTGAGGACATTTTATTATTACTACCTCTCTGTAGATAACATGAGAAGCTGGTTTTAGAAATTTGTTTTTGTACAGGAAAATTAGATTTAAATATTTGAGTATTAAGAATGTTTATGGTTTTCTTACTAAGAATTTGAATTTATATCTGAATGGAAATGAAGGATTTCACTTTTCATTAATTTCCTAATTTTAGTGGATTTTTAAACTCTGAATATAGTTTTGGAAATATTCCTAGGAAAACCTTGTGAGGTATATAAGCCTTTACTGATAGATGTGTAAGACAATACATTTCCTTTCATTAAAATATGCAGTTGTATAAGGTGTGAGATAGGGGTTCTCTTTCTTACTTTTGGATATGGCTATCCAGTTCTTCCAGCATCATTTGTTGAACAGACTGCTCTGGTCCACCTGGGAGGGCTTAACAACCATGTCAAAAATAATTGTTTTTGTTTTTTAATGATTTTTAAATTATTTTTAAAGAACTTTAGATTATATAAATGCTACATAATATACGGGATACCCCTATGCTCCACTCCTTCCCACTCCCAAACTTTCCCACAATAGCAACATCCTTCATTAGTTGGTACATTTGCTACAACTGATGAATACATACTGAATCATTGCTCCCAAATTTGAACTATAGCTTACATTATAGTTTACCCTCTGTCCCACACAGTTTTGTAGGTTCTGACAAAATATATAATAGCCTGACCTTACACCAAAAGCATCAACAATTAAAGAAAACATGGATAAATGGGACCTCCTCAAACTTAAACACTTCTGTGATTCAAAGGACTTCATCAAGAAGGTGAAAAGGGAGCCCACCGAATGGGAAAACATATTTGGGTACCACATATCTGATAAGGGTTTGCTTTCATTCTATATAAATAAATCTTACAGTTCAACAATAAAAGAGCAAACAATCCAATATAAAAATTGGCAAAAGATTTAAATAGACATTTCTCAAAAGAGGAAATACAAAAGGCTAAAAAGCACATGAAAAAATGTTCCATATCTTGAGCTGTTATGGAAATGCAAATTTAAACAACAATGAGATATCATCTAAAGCCTCATAGAATGGCCATTATTTAAAAAAAACTCAGTGCTGGAGAGGATGTGGAGAAATAAGAACACTCCTTCACTGTTGGGAAGATGATGCCTACTCTGCCTCTAATTGAGAGGGGCCTTAGATCCCATGAGGGAGATGGATGGAAATATCTCATTTGCAGTTGCAGACAATCTCTCTTCCTTGGGATGGATGTTGCCCATCATCATCACCTTGTTAGTTGTCCTGACTGAGTCTAATAAACTTGAGTGTAGGTGTTGCAACTGTGCTGAGATTCAGGGATTGACTGTACATGGTAACACCAAAGATTTAAGCCTTTTGGACATTTATTTATCAAGTATGTTGCTAATTATAGGTTCAAATAGAAGGAGTAGAAGAGCCATATGTAGGGAAACTAGAAATGAATCTAACTGTCTTACACTGGGAAGCATAAATTCAAAAGTAATGCACAATAAAAGTTTTCCAAATTCCTGATCTGTGTGTCCTGCTTATGGTGTCAGTATGTCTCTAGTCTCTAGATCCCTCAGGAGTCCCACTATTTGAGGAACTGTTTACTGTGGCAGTCAATGAATTTCTGCTAAGATGTGCATGAGTATAACCTCTGGAATGACCTCCCAACTCACATTGAAATCTATTGGACATAAAAACTCATTTGTATGTACCATTTCACCCATATCATCAAGGTCTTTTTCCAGATTCATTGCAAGTTGTTGCTTGGTAATAATCTCTCAGTGCCAGGGAGGCTCATCCCCAGGAATCATGTCCCTCACTGGGGTAAGGTAGTGCATTTATATGCTGAGTTTGGCTTAGAAAGAGATCATACTTGAGCAGCAAAGAGGCTTTCAGGAGATTACTCAGGGAATATATAATACTAGGCTAAGTTTCAATATCACAAGAAAAAGTTTGGGGTATGAACAATGGACTAAAATAGATTTACTA
The DNA here is from genome assembly GCA_029593785.1 of Cabassous unicinctus. Taxonomy (NCBI): domain Eukaryota; kingdom Metazoa; phylum Chordata; class Mammalia; order Cingulata; family Chlamyphoridae; genus Cabassous; species Cabassous unicinctus. Next base: position 8,471 of record JAQZBX010103217.1, on the reverse strand, counting down.
TTCTACTATAGACTTATTGTTATTCTACTAATGGAAGAACTTTTATCATTGATGTGGAAGTAGTGGCCACCAGAGGATCAGAAGGGATGGAGAGGGACAATCTTTCCTAATTAACACATACAATGGTTTTAATATCTGAGCTAAATGATGATAAAGAGTCTTCATTATCCCTACAATCCCAGAAAAGCCATTAATTGTTTTGGAGGTTTTGGTGTGGGAAAACATTATGTTTTATCAGCATTCAAGAGTTTGACAGAGTAGCAGGGACCTTGCAGCTTGTCCCAGTTGTTTGCCCATTCCAGGCACTTAATATAAGATTCCATTTGTATTAGTCAGCCTAGGGGTGCTAATTTGAAATACCAAAAATGGGTTGGTCTTTATAAAGGGTATTTATTTGGGGTAGAAGTCCGCAGATACCAGGCCATAAAGCTTTAAGTTTCTTCTCACCAAAGTTCATTGCCATGTGTTGGAGCAAGGCAGCTGCTGACATTTGCCAGGGTTCAGGCTTCTTGTGTTCGTCTCTTTCTGGGGCGGCGTTTCTCTCTGGGCTTAGCTCTTCTGGTTCCTCCACAAGGTCAGCTGTAGACCAATAGGCGAATGGCTCACTTCTCTTCTTCTGGGGCCTTTTCTCCAACATCAAAACCTCTTCTCAAAAACTGCTTTAACTCTGTTCTTCGCCTTGCCTTTTATATTCAATTCCCCACCCACCAAGGGGTGGGGCTCAATGCCCTACTGACATGGCCCAGTCAACGCCCTAATTGTAACTTAATCATGCCCAGATTAACAGATCAGTTTACAAGCATGATCCAATTATATTTTTGGAATTCATAATTACATCAAATTCCCAGATGACTACACCATTATTTCTGATACTTCTTTTAATTATGAAAAGGAATTACTCAAACCTATCACCCATATAATGAAATAGAGTTATATCCACAAGTTTTTTTTTCATGCAGCTAGATTCTTTGCCATCAGGCCAGGACTGATGATTGGGCTATGCACATAGCCTTGGGGAAGCACTGCAAAATCCACCATTGGTCTTCTCACATGGAGGTGAATGCAGGCTACCTTGACTTGCCTAAAGAGATACTAAAGAAAACCTTAGGCAGTTCTGAATGTGATAGCGATATAAATGGATATTAATTTCTTCCAACAAACTAGCAATATTTGGGACTGCTGTATATAGCAGTGGTGTTACTTTAATTAATGATAATCTGCTATTATACACCACCTCTGGTTGTCCCCAATGACCACTCTCTTTCTTCATCCACAGTGTTGCTTCTTCAGAGGAAGTTGAACAAATCAGATGAATTTGAGCCAAAAGCATCTGCTTCTTGATTTCCAGGAAGAGAGATTGTTTCTGGGACACATATCATTTTTTAAAATAATTAAAAGCATGATTAACAACATTATACTTTTATCTAATATTATGCTGAAACATTGTTAAATTTCCAGGAATTTTATACACTTTAAGTGTTCGTAGGAACATTTACTCATACAACTTTGATTAACAGAGAGTTAAAGAATCCCTTTTAGTTAAACATTTTTCATTCAAAATAAAATATTTCAAATGTTATTAATTGTCTCATTTGTTTACTTTTCTCTTGTACACCTTTACCATGATTTCATTAATTAACAGCTACTATATTTTAGCAGTACAGGAAAATTATTTTCTCTTATTATATGAAAACCCGAGATTCCCAATGGAACCAAGATTATCTTCTCCCTACACCACTTTAATATGCAGATTGAGGTGACCTCTGACAGGTTTTCATGTTATGACTACATTTTGTTATTAGCATCAATTCAGTTTCTGTAAGATAATGATTTCCTGGAATTAGCCATTTAAAAATTTCAGTTTAAACTATGCTTTTACAAGCTCTTTATAACTATTCATAACAACATAGACTATAGTTACTTTATCTTAAGACAAATTTCACCCTCACAGAACACGTTCCTTAACTTAATTCTACCTCCTACAATATCTTTTACAAGTTTTGTCCCACATACTTCAATTCTGCTTTTATGAAAACCAGTCATTTTTTCTTGAAACAAAACACACTCCCTTAAACAAACTTAACAAATTTTAGTTAGCACTTCCACACACCTTTCACTTCTTTCAATTTCCATTCAATTATCACATTCCTCATTCCATTCTGTGAAGAAAAATAAACTATTCATTCAATTTTAGGCAAAAACATTTTTGTATGAAGAGGTTTGTAGTAATTTCATTTGCCAAAACTTACAATTTTCATCATTTTAAAGATTTAACACATGTAATCCTAATATATCTTATTAGCATGCATCCTTATTTATTCATATAAGCACTTGCTTAAATTTTTGGCCATTCGAATAGAGCTCTTTAAAGAATTTTCATTTATCAATTTAATATTACCATTCAGAGTTATCAAAATATACACTGAACAAACGCAAAAAGAGTTATGACACTCCAACAAAAACATAAAGCTTATTAATTTGACCCATTTTTCTTACTTCTTTGATAGGGCTGTCTCCAAGCCCTCCATCACTTCACATCTCTGATTTTACTGCTTTAATGATTTCTTCTTGAAACTGTCCTGCCTGTAATATGCAAGCTCACTTTTGGAAACACCTTTTTTAGTAATCAGCAACCAGTTAAGGATACTTGAGCAGTACAAATGCAGTTAAGCTCTATTTCACTATTTTAGACAGACATTTAATGCATTTATTTTGGATTACTGCTCCTTAGGAGTACACTTAAGCTTGAAGTTCAGGAGTAAGCTATTGATTCAAAATGAAAAGTTCCTTAACACCTTGACAAAAATTATGATCAAAATAAAATGTTACTAAGACTTAAAACATTGTCAAAGTAACATCCCATTCAAACTTTTCTACAGTTTACACAAGTATTTTGAGCTTTCAGATTTGTACTATATTTTTAATGACAGGCTTACAAAAGCTGGTAGCATTGTTCTACTCTCTTACTTTCATAAAATTGTCCAGTTCAAAATTACCAAACTTTAACAGCACTAATTTTATCAATTTGTCTATACAAGCCCAATTATAATTAGCATGGAAACAAAATAGAGAACATTAATATTTCTAAGTTTTTCTACTCTTGCAGCAGTTTAATTCTATCAGCCTCCACTAGCCCACAGCAACATCATTCAGGCAGCAGGGGAATTGCACAGTGCTGCTGGAATATTTTCCTTATCTTAGTTAGCTCTTTAGGAGAATGTTTTCTTACAAGCATGATTTCACTGATAAGTGCCTTATTTAGTACTTCTGATTGTGTGGGAAGTTGTATCTGTGATTTAGCCTTCCTTTGCACAAGCAGTTTAATATGATTTAAAGATTCTTCTATAGCTTCTACTTCTGAGTCACTATCTCCAGCTTTAGTTACTCAGAGAGACCAGTTACTAAGGCAGAGGTGGAAGTCTGCAAATTCCTTTCTGGTTGTATTCATCTTTCTTTTAACCTGCACATATTGACAGGCCTTTGTCTGCACCTGTTCTTGTGCTTCCTTTAATTTTTGTTAAGTTCTCCCTCCTCTCCACCTGCATCAGTCAGAGATCCTGCTCCATCTCTTAAGTCTTCCTCCACTCACCTTGTCTTTGCTTTGGCTGCTAACAGCTTGTTAGTACTATCATGCAATGTAAGGAGGAAGGGTCATGCAATGGCTGCAGCCACTGCATATTTCTGTTTCTTAATCAAAGTTCCCTTTACTTTTTTCTCTATCTTCACTAATCCAATGGGAGTGTATGGGGCATCCCCCAACTCCCCCATGGGTCCTTAATCATCTGTCAGCTGGGCAAGCTTGTGCCACATAGAAGTGCATAACCACCTTGAGATCCCACCTGCAGCAAACTCCCCCGTGTACTGTAGGGTCTACAGTATCTGGAATGGCTGGCATGCTTTCAACCACCTTATCCCTGGTAGGATTCTCTGGAACATCCTGCCAACTATACCAATTGTAATGCAGGAGAGTCTAGCCTGGAAGGCCAAAAAAAATACTTTTGATATTCCAAAGAATCCACACAGAAGCCATAAGGCCAGCAGAAGCCATGACACTTTATTTATTCCCATGTCCTGATGATGGCCATCAGGAAGTGGTGACACCCATACTGCGGGGAAACAAAGCTTATACAGGGTAGCACAGCACAAAAAGAAGGGCTAGCTAATACATAGCTTATGGAATGATTAACAGTGAGTGCTTACCTATGGGGGTTCCTAGAACAGTAAATCAAGCATTTGAGCAATTAACATTCTTCTTTAGCAGACTGATTGTGCTCTTGGTGCCAGTCTATATCCTACTGAGGGTGAATGGGCCATTGGCCAATATGGCCTTGCCCCTCCCAGTCCTTCTGCAGGCAGTTCAAGGAACGGGCGTTATTGGAAAATTTTGCAGAACAATTCTAATACCCTAAAAAAGCCCTATGTTCCATCTGTTTTATTCTTCCCTTCCCCTCTCATCAGAACCTATGTTAACCACTAAGTTTCACTTATTGAACAACAAGAATCATAGTTACTTGCAATAATATTGACAACTTGATATATTGGTCTGCTTTCCTTTATTAGATACTGCCTCTTTTCTGGAGGGATTGTTGTCCCTGTAATTTAGAATATAGCAGGACTCCTCAGGATGGGACTTTAATATTTTCTTCTTTATTGTGTGGGTCTCCATACACTGACATTACACACTATGAAAAGAGGAACACTAACATATTTCATAAAATCCTGCCCTAGGTGCACCCTGTCTTGTATACCCACATGTCCAACAACCTACACTAGCAATCCTCCCCTGCCATATTTGCCAATAGAACATTCCCAACATTGCAGCTTTAACCACAGACCTGCAAAACTTGAGAATCCACCTGCACTTTTCCCCAACTTTCTCCTCAGTTACATAGATTGCTTTCCCCCTAAGATCTGCAAGAAGACAAGGATACCCACTGTTACCTCCCTTATCTAGCATTGTGTGAGAAGTACTTGCTCAAGCACTTAGGCAAGAAAAATACATAAAAGACCTCCAAATTGCAAAGGAAGAAGTAAAAACTTCACTATTTGCAGATGACATGACCCTATGTATAGAAAACCCTAAGAAGTCCACAACAAAACTTCTAGAGCTCATAAATGAGTTCAGTAATGTGCCAACATAAGAAATCAGCATTCAAAAATGATTAGCATTTCTGCACACCAATAAAGAGCAATCTGGGGAGGAAATCAAGAAAAATTGCTATTTACAATAGTAACTAAAGAAATCAAATTCCTAGGAATAAACTTACCTATAGATGTAAACGACTTGTACACTGAAATTACACAGCACTGCTAAAGGAAATAAAAAAAAAAAAAACCTAAATAAATGGAAGAATATTTCCTGTTAATGAATAAGACTAAACATCATTAAGATGTCTATCCTATCCAAACTGATTTACAATTTAATGCAATCCCAATAAAAATTACCACAGTATTTTGTACAGAATTGGAAAATATTTGGGAACCATCTCTCCAATAGACACCCAATATTCAGCATATATAAAGAAACCCTACATCTCAAAAATAAAAAGACAAAATAAAAAACATTTATGAAATGGGCAAGTGATTTAAATAGACACTTCTCTAAAGAAATACAACTTGCTAAAAAGCACATGAAAATATGATCAACCTCATTAGCTATAAAGAAAATACAAATCTAATCTACAAGGACATAACATCTTACACCCATTACACTTGTGGCTATTAAAAAAAAAATGACTACCAGTGTTGGAGAGGATGTGGAGGAAAGGGAACACTTATCCATTGCTAGTGAGAATGTAGAATGATCCAGCCATTGTGGAGGACAGTTGGTGGTTCTTCAAGAAGTTAACTATAGAACTGCCATATGATCCAGCAATCCCACTGTTGGATATATACCAAGAAGAATTGAAAGCAGGGACATGAACAGATATATGCACACCAATGTTCATAGCAGCATTATTCATTATTGCCAAAAGTTGTAAGCAAACCAAATGTCCACCAACACATGAATGGATATGTAAACTGCAGTATATACATAAAATAGAATATTACTCAGCTTTAAGAAGGAATTCAGTATTAACACAAGGGATAACAAGAATGAATCTTGAAGTCCTTATGTTGAGTGAAGCTAGCCGGGCACTGAAGGACAAATGTTACATGAGCTTACTGATATTAATTAAGCAAATTGAACAGACTCACAAAGCTAGAGTCTGGAAGATTGGTTTACAGGAGACAGAAAAGGAGTAGAGTTTGATGAATCATTGCTCAGATGGGAAACCATGATAATGTGGAAGTGTGTGTTTGGTCATTGGAGGGGTGTGAGAATGGGACAGTGTTGTGATGCGTTTGGTGGTGCTGGTGCACGATAAAAAGTAAAGTAGGGTTTGGTTTGGACTATCTGTGGAAGGTGGAAGGGTGTAGTTCTGAAGTGGATGGACATGACAGAGGTGCAGCAATGTGATTGGATTCAGCAGTGCTGCTCTGTGAGGGGTAGAGTGTGTGGTTAGGTTGGATCATGTGATTTTTCTTCTTCAATTTATCAATGTGGTTTATTCCACTAATTGATTTTCTTCTGTTGAAACACCCTTGCTTACCCGGTATAAAACCCAGTTGATCATGTTGTATAATTCTTTTAATGTGCTTTTGGATTCTCTTTGCACGTATTTTGTTGAGGATTTTTACATCTATAATCATTAGAGATATTAGTCTGTAATTTTCTTTTTTCATATTATCTTTTTCTGATTTTGGTATTGGGGTGATATTAGCATCATAGCATGAGTTTCATAGCATTCTTGCTTGTTTAATTTTTTTGGAAGTGCTTGAGCAAGATTGGTATTAGACTGTCTTTGAATGAATGGTAGAAATCACCTCTGAAGCCATTTGGTCCATGGCTTTCCATTTGTGGCAATATTTTGATAACTGCTTCAGTCTCTTCACTTGTGATTGGTTGTTAAAATCTTCTACTTCCTCTAGTGTTGTTGAAGGTGATTAGTGTTTTTTTTTTTAGGAATTTGTCTACCTCATCTTCATTATTTATTTTTTGGCTTACTTTTTTCATACTATCCTCTCGTGACCTCTATTACTTGAGGTGCCTGTTGTAATGTCCCCCTGTCATTTGTGATACTATTTATTTGCATATTCTCTCATCTTTGTCATCTAAGGGTTTGTTGAATGTGTTGATTTTCTCAAAGAACCAACTTTTGATTTTGTTGATATTCTGTATAGTTTTAAGTTTTCTATTTCATTTATTTCTGCTTTTATCTTTACTATTTCTTTCCTTTGAATTGGTTTGATTTGGGTATAGTTTGCTGGGAATTTTTTTCTATTTCTTCCCAAGGTGCAATTAGATCTTCAGGTTTAGCTCTTTCTTTTTTAAGAGGTTCTGGTGACTAAACCCAGGAACTTGTTTATTGGAAGTAGGCATTCAAACACTGAGCTGTTTCCACTCCCCAATGAGAGTTGTTTTTTCATTTGTTTGTTTTGTTTTGATGAGGTACCAGGGATCAAACCCAGAACGTAGTATATGGGAATAAGGTGCTCAACCACTTGAGCTACATCCACTCCCCTATTTCATCTTTTTTAGGTCATTAGAAAAAAATTATTGGGAAAAGAGGGGAAAGAACAGAGCTTGCTGAGAAGAGGGAGAAAAGTATGGAACATTCACCAAGGTTTGGTGTAGGCTTCTGTATGCAGACAGAGCAATCTATTTTGTGCAATTATCCTTATTAAACTATTGATTGCCCTCAACTTGCTAATTCCAAGGGGAGGGGCTCCAGCTTCATTGGCTACCACACCAATGGTCGGGGTCAAAGGAGAGGACTGTTTGGAATATCTGGGGCCAAGTGGAGGTCCCAGATAGAGAAACTGGGACTTTAAGGTTAAGGTCGATATCTTGGTGGGGTCTTGTGGGAATGTTGTCTGTTGGCCATGCTGTGGCTCATCTGCTCCTCATTTCCCCATATTAACCTGTCTCAACTCCCCCTCAGAGAGTTCATGTGCTTATTCTTAAGGGGGTGCTGAGGGGTAATGGTCATTATTCTGTAGTTACTTACTGCTGCTTATGGCAGTAGTCCCTGCCTGAGAAGACATGAACTTCTCTGGCTATTCTATTGAAGTTGAGAGAAGACAAGTCCAGAAACCTGTTTGGAAGAAGATGAAATCCACACATGACTAATAAGACATTGATTCTGTAAGAAATAAAATTGTGCCAATATTCTTGCTGACCTGATTTTGTGATAATCATGGTAGGCTAAATATCTGCTATATTAGAAACCATGCATGTGTCCCCAGACCTAGTTTTTCTCCCTAAGTCTGGTTTTTAGAATGCTCATGATAAACTAAGCCTGATTTATTGTATGACCATCCTGTATGGGAAATGACTGTAACTCTAGGTATCCTTGCTCAAACTTAAGACATATAGCAGTGGGATGGATGTGGCTCAAATGGTTGGGTGTCCTTATCCCATATGGAGG
>JAQZBX010103216.1:0-11081 GCA_029593785.1 Cabassous unicinctus | reverse complement strand
TCTTGAAGATATTTTCCTACATTTTCTTCTAGAAGATTTATGGTTCTTGCTTTTATATTTAGGTATTTGATTAACTTTGAATTAATTTTTGTATAGGGGCCCACTTTCCTTCTTTTGCTATGGATATCAAATTTTCTCAGCACCATTTGTTGAATTGACTATTCTGCCTGTGCTGGGTGGGTTTGACAGGCTAGTCCAAAATCACTTGACCATAGATATGAGGGTCTGTTTTTTAACCATCAGTTATGTTCCATTGGTCTATGTGTCTGTCTTTATGCCAGTATCATGCTGTTTTTTACCACTGTAGTTAGGTAATACAACTTAAAGTCCAGAGATAAGAGTTCTCCAACTTTGCTTTTCCTTTTTACGATGTTTCTGGCTATTCAGGACTCCTTACCCTTCCAAATAAATTTGACAATCATTTTTTTCCATTAATTTAAAAAATGCTGGTGGAATTTTTATTGAGATTGCATTGAATCTGTATATCAATTTGAGTAGAATTGACATGTTAATGATATTTAGTCTTTCAATCCATGAGCATGGAATGTTCTTCCAGTAATTTAGGTCTTTTTTTTTTTATTATTACTTTTAACAGTTTTCTGAGTACGAGTGCTTTACATCATTGATTAACTTTATTTCTGAATATATAGGTTTCATCTGTCATATTTTATTTTCACCATCCTTTTTGACACTTTTAGTTACTTTTATTGATATAATCTTCATTTCTAGACTCTCTTTCTGACCTCTCTCTCATGTATTTTCTTTTCAGGCTGTAGCACACCCTTTAGTATTTCCTGCAAAGCAGGTCTCTTGGTTACAAACTCTCTCAGTTTCTTTTTATCTGTGAGAAAACTAAACTCACCTTCATTTTTAAAAGACAATCTTGCTGGATATAAGATTCCTGGCTGGAAGGTTTTCTCTTGCAATGTTTTAAATATATCATACCACTGTCTTCTTGCCTCCATGGGTTCTGATGAGAAAATGGCACTTAATCTTATTGGGTATCCCTTATATACTATACAAAGAACTAAAAAGAATAGTGAAAATTTAAACTTAGGAATCTTAGTTTTCAGTAGTCCAGCAGGAGACACTGATATCTTTTTAACTTTTATCTTAAACCTAGATTCCAATGATTCCTGAGCTGAGTAGTAGTAGAGGGTTCTCCCTCCCTCCCTCTCTCCTTCCCTTCCTTCCTTCCTTCCTTCCTTGTCCTACCCTACCCTCCACTTCTGTCCCCTCCCCTCCATTTCCTTCCTGCACAACCAAGTTGAAGAGTGTTAAGAATATTGTTTTATAACTTTACACAACCATTCATACTTGAAGCTCCCATTCTGCTCTCTTCTGCTTCTTCATTCTTTCTTATTACAAGGTTAATAAACTTAACCAGAAAACTATAAGACCTAATTTAAATATCACCTTTCTTGAGAAGATTAGCTGTGTATTGAAGGCAATTATTCACTCTATTTTCTTTACAATTTCATTCATATCATGTTCATTTTTTAATAATTCCATGTCATCTATCATTCAAAAGTCATTCTAATTTTGCAGTTGATTGGCCTATAATATTTGCTGTTTCAAATTTGTTTTCTCAAAATAAATTCTGATAGATATGTACTTCTCTATCGATTTTTTGGTATGGTACTTTCTTTATACAAGGTAGGTTTCCAAAATTTAAATAATTTGCCCCAGATTTTAAAACTTTTTTTTATTCAAAAAGTTATATTGAAATTTCCATGTCCTATCTCAGGAAACATATCTCAGGTTTTGTCAACTATAGAGTAACATAAAAATTTTGTCTTCTCTAATTAAAAATTTTCTATTGTTTTGAAAGTACAACTTCAATGTTTTAATTAAGCTTAAACATAATTAGCAGTTAAAAGAAATTGGCAATTTTCTATGATCAGAGTCTCTAAAAGGTATAGATTATTATCCCATTAGAACTGAGCTCCTTAACAAGGGGTCCATGAACTTGAAATGAAATTCAAAAAAAATATTACTATTATTCTGGGGACATGTTGGAGTTGATGTGATATATTTATTAAATAATACACAGTATAATGTGGGCTTAGTAAGGAGTGTGTGGTTTTCACCTGACTGTCAAAGGGGTCCGAGAACAAAAAAGGTTAAGAACCTCTGCATTAGAACAAGTTCCAGGTTGACATCTAGTCCTTATGTGAACATTATAAAATGCTTTCCTAAATTTTAAAGTGTATATGCTATTCTTTCTTCTCCTGATTTCCCAAATATATCATAATTGCTATATTCAGATAATCTAATAAATCTTCATTCATTTACAATTGTTTCATCCTAATTTTTAATTAGAGCTGCCATTTTATTTTAAATTTTAACTTTTAAATTTTTAGTTTTGATTATTTTTTTTTAATCTCCATAATATATTTACTGAAAGCTGGATTGGATTGTCCATTTGGATCAAAATACCAGAAAAATTATATTCCTAACAAATATGTCTTTCTGCTTTGTTTTTAGTATGAATTTGGAAAGCATCAGCCATTGCCTACATTTGAGTATTGTTTCAATTGTGCCTTTATAGTTTCACATTAAATTGGGTTTCAACCAAGGTTTTGGTATCTTCACCTAAGCCTCTTTCTCTCACAGGCCCTGAACTCTACAATTTGTTTCCTGAGATGATAGAGTATAGTATCCAATTTATTATCTTTAAATTTATTTGTATGCATTAAATATATTTTTGTTTTCCATTTATAATGAAATTGGTGAGATATCTTCTTGTCTCATTTTTTCTTTATTGATCCAGTTGATATACTAGATTCTGAATCATCATTTATTTCTGCACCAGATGTATGCTTTTGTTTCTAATTTAAAATAGTTTCAAACTTTTTTTAAAATTATAAAAAATGTATTCCTAATATTATTGAAATGATTATTCCCTTTAAATTATCAATCACGATTACATAGGTAAAGCACAAAGTCATACCTTCTTTATAAAATATCCATAAAACCACATTACAGTTTTACATTGGTGCATAGAATAAATCATTTGAACTGCATCTATACTTTCACATTGACTGCTCTATGATTCTAAATATTGAAAATAGCACATCCAAAATTACAGAAAAAATTTCCCAGTACATATATTTTCATGTAATTTTACTGTTTTCAACCATTAAATAGTTAGACCTTTTTTTCCTTTTTTTTGCACTTTGATTTGGAGGTAGCGGGGAAAGACTTCAAATGGAATGCAAAAACAATTTATAAATGAAAAGCTTTTAATTTTTAATATTTACCAATATTAAGGTTATCTTACAAACTAATTACAATTTCTTCTATAGCCTGTGTTCTAATGATTTCATTATATGATTTTTATTGTTTCTTTTTTTTTTACATTGCATTTTTTGGGGTGGTAGATGATAGGCATGTTGTTGAAGCTGGATAAAGCAATGGTTTAATATGATTAAATTCTGGTTTACACATTTTATAATTATGCATTTGTACCACAGTTGCCACTGGGGAGATTTGGATCACTGGGAAATTTTTACAATAAATTGCTTTACAATTATCTGAATGTGCTAAACTATATAATTCTGACTGGGAAGTCTTTCTTTCCACTTGTCTATGACTGCAGTTTAATCAGAGATGATTTGAGAGGAGACCTCTGATTATTGGTTCCAATCAAATCATTTTTGTGCTGTTCAATTTGTTTCTACTTCTGCTGCTTCCTCTGCCTGGGATATTTTGCCTTTTCCTTCATCTTCCTTTAGGCACCATCTTAGAATCCAAATTCTCAGATATCTCCTTATGAGAATTCCCCTAGATAACACTGGAACCACCTCTCATTTGTCTATTAGCTTTGTTCTTTATATGTTTATTTTTGTTGTGTTCTACCTTCTGAACAATAATTTGTATTTTCAATGTTGGAAATAATTTTGTTGGTATCTGTGATGCAACTGCTTTGTCTTACACTATGGAAATTATATAAATGTGCTTATTCAGTTTGTTTTGATGATGAAAAGTGCTAAGAAAGAATTTTTTCCCTAGAGATATCATTATATCTTTTTGTTTCAAAGAAAAAATGTCAGGTAATTTGGCCACTAACTACTTGTATAAAATTTAGTAATTTTAAGATCACATTGGAAAATAAATTCCTTCATTTTGACCCCATTCTCTGTAACTTACCATTTGTGTGTTAGCATGGAAAGATTTTTTGCTTTCTATATTTATTCTCAATATGTCACATATTTATGTACAAAAGGTCAAGAATAATGTTTTTCATATATATTGTGCTCAGTAGATCCAAGTTATTATTTTACATTTTTTTAAATTGTTTGGTCACCTAGCATTTGAATATCCTTATTATGACAGGTATTTATTCCACCAAAAACTTGTGTCAACACCAGTCTTGTGCCAATCATTGTGAGTTTGAAATTTTTCAAATACTTGCTATTTTTTGAAATTCAGATCTTGCTAATTTAAGTTAGTCAGGTTATAGTTTGTACTTTAGAAAATGAGCAAAGAGGTATGTATTAAGTATATATCTCTTGTTAAACATTTTCCTCCTTATCATTTATTTGCTAATATAATTTTATATTTTAATTTTTCCTTGAACTTATCCCCCTAATAATATAACTCAATCTAAAAACACCATTTTATTTCTCCTTAAATTTCCATATCCATTGAATTTTCTCTTCACATTACTTTTACCTCCACTGATAATATTTCCTAAACTTGTTGTATGTTTATCTTCTTCATATCGTTCATCTTCTATTTTTCACTTCATTTGATCCTGTTCATTCCAAAATACTAAGCAGCAGAAAAAAAATTGCATCTTGCACTCCATATCAGCATTACCACCAGTTCATAATGAATGTGTGTTGGAGTAATAAGTGGTATCTTTGATGATTGGCAACAAAGATCAGGGATAGGAATCCTAAAAAAAAAAAAGCAAATGGACTGTTCTCTGTCTTAGATTTGAAGTTTTTCTTTATTAGAGGTGTTGTGGGTTTACAAAACAATCATGTATAAAATAAAGGAAACTTATATTCCACCTTATCATTTACACCTGCAATTGGTGTGGAAAAATCACTACAATTGAAGAAAGTACATTTTTATTATTATACTATTAACTATAGTTCATGGTTTAACTTATGGTTCACTGTTCAGTGCAGTTCCATGGATTTAAAAAATATATATTATTACCATATATATAACTTAAAATTTCCCCATTAAACAACATTCACATATATATATTTCAGTGATGTTAATTATATTCACAATCTTGTGCTCCATCCATTATGAAAAAAATTCCATTAATCTAAATATCCCATTCTTTCATAACCTATATTCTAGATTCTGTTTATCTAGATTCTGTTGAGTTTGATTATCCTAATTACTTCATGTCAGTGAGATCATACAATATTTTTCCTTTCATATCTAGCTATATCACTCAACATGATGTTTTCAAGGTTTGTCCATGTTGATGCATGTATCAGAACTTCATTCCATTTTACAACTGAATAATATTCTGTTATATGTACATACCACATTTTGTTTATCCACTCATGAGATGCTGGATGCTGGGGTTGCTTTCAGGTTTTGGCAATTGTGAAAAATGCAGCCATGAACATTGGTGTGCAAATATCTGTTCAAGTCTCTGTTTCAATTCCTTTGATTATATACCTAATAGAGGGATTGCTGGGACATATGATAATTATATACTTAGCTTTCTGAGGAACTGCTAAACTGTCTTCCACAGCAGCTTCACAATTTTACATTCCCAACAGCCATGAATAAGTGTTTCTGTTTCTCCGTATCCTCTCCAACATTTGTAATTTTCTGTTTTTTAACAGAAATGCTATCTCATTGTGTTTTGATTTGCATTTCTCTAATAGCTAATGATGTTGAGCATCTTTTCATGTATTTGTTGGCTATTTGTATATTCTTTGTGGAGAAATATCTAGTCCAGTCTTCTGCCCATTTTAAAAAAATATGTTTTTATTAGAGAATTTGTGAACTTACAAATCAATTGTACACGTGTGGAATTCCCATACAACACTCCTACCACCAACACAATACATGGTTGTAGAACATTTCTTATGCTTTTATTCTTCATATTTAGTTCATATTTGTGAGACCATACAATATTTGTTCTTTTGTGTCTGTCTTATTTCAGTTAGCATAACATCTTCAAAGTTCATCAATGTTTTCATATGTGTCCCAATTTCATTTCCTCTTACAAGAGCACAGTATTCTTTATTTTTTCCAAGAGCACAGTATTCTCTCGTATGTCTATACCATATTTTATTTATCCATTCATCAGTTGATGGACACTAGGGTTGTTTCCAACTTTTGGCAATTGTAAATAGGACCTCTGTGAACATCAGTGTGCAAATGTCTCTTTGCTTAAAAGTTTTCAGCTCTTCTTGATATATTCATAGTAGAGTAATTGCTGAAGCATGACAGTTCTATATTTAGCTTCCTGAGGAACCGCCAAACTACTTTCACAGAGGCTGCACCATTTTACATTCCCACCAACAGTGAAGGAATGCTCCTACTTCTCCACATCGTCTCCAGTCCTTATTGTTTTTTTGTTTTGTTTTGTTTTGTTTTAAAATAATGGCCATTCTATGTTGTGTAAAATGGTGTTTTATTTTTATTTTTATTTGCATTTCCCTATTAACTAGTGATAGGGAACATTTTTTCATGTGCTTTTTGGTCATTTCTATTTCTTCTTTGGAGAAAAGTTTATTTAAGCCTTTTGCCCATTTTTAAAATTAGATTGTTTGCTTTTTTATTGTTGAGTCATATGATCTCTTTATATAGAATGGAAATGAAACTCTTATCGGATTTGTGGTTTCCAAATTATTTCTCCCATCGAGTTACTGCCTTTTCACCTTTGATGAAATCATTTGAATCAAAAACGTGTTTAAATTTAAGGAGATCCAATTTAACCATGTTTTCTCACATTGCTTGTGCTTTCAATGTAAGTTTTAAGACTCAACCGCCAACCACCAGGTCTTGAAGAAGTTTCTTTACATTTTCTTTTAGGAGCTTTGTGGTTCTACATTTTATATTTTGTTCTTTGATCCATTTTGAGTTCATTTTTAGGTAAGGTATGAGATAGAGGTCCTCTTTCTTTCTTTTGGATATGGATTTCCCATTCTCCTAAAACCATTTGTTTAATAGACAGTTCTATTCCAGCTGGGTGCGTTTGACAGGCTTGTCAAAAACCATACACGTGAGTGTCTGTTGCTGAACCATCAATTCAGTTCCATTTGTCTATGTGTCTATATTTATGCCAGTACCATGCTGTTTATACTACTGTAGCTAGTTAATATTCTTTGGTGTGTTTTTTTTTTAATTGACTTTTTTTTCTTTTTCTTTTTTCTTGTGGTGTACAGTTCTATGAGTCATCCCGTCCCCTCCCCGCTTGCTGTCTGTGTCCATTGGCTGGGTGATCTTCTGTGTCTGTTTCTTACCTTCTCTTCTCATTTTTCTCCTCCAGGCTTCACCAGGATTCGATCCTAAGGAACTCCAATGTGGGAGAGAGGCACCCTGTCACTTGTGCCACCTCAGTTCCTGGTTTCTGGTGCATCTCACCTTTACTCTTCCTTGAGTCTTTTTTTTTTTGATTCATCATCTTACTGCATGGCTCGCCACGCATCTACATGGGGCCAGATCTCCTGCTTGCCTTTTTTTTAACATGAAGTCCCAGGGATTGAACCCAGGTCCTCCCATATGGTAGACCAATGCCCAACCACTTGAGCCACATCTGCTTCCCGATATTCTTTGAATGTTTGGTAGAACTCACCTGTGAAAACTTCTGGTCCTGGATCAAATTGAGCACTTCAATCTGTTTACTTCTACTTCTTCTAGGGTAATTGTAGGCTATTCTTACATTCCATAGTATCCTCTGAGGATCTCTTTTATTTTTGTGGGGTCAGTAGTAATGTACTAGTTTTCACTTTTCATTTTATTTATTTATTTTATTTATTTGCATCTTCTTTCTTTTTTTCCTTGCCAGTTTAGCTAAGGGTTTGTCAATTTTGTTAATCTTCTCAAAGAGCCAACTGTTAGTTAATTCTATTGTTTTTTGTTCTCAATTTCATTTATTTCTGCTCTGATCTTTGTTATTTCATTACTTCTACTTGCTTTGGGAATTGTTTGCTGTTCTTTTTCAAGTTGTTCAAGCTGTGTAGTGAGGTTATTAATTTTAGCCCTTTCTTCTTTTTTAATGTAAGCACTGATGGCCATAAATTTCCCTTTCAGTACTGCCTTTGCTGCATCCCATAGGTTCTGATATGTTGTGTTCTCCTTTTCATTCATCACAAGGTATTTATTAATTTCTCTTGCAGTATCTTCTTTGACCCACTGATTATGTGAGTGTGTTGTTTAATCTCCATATATTGTGAATTTTCCCTTTTTCTACCTGTTGTTGATTTACTACTTCATTCCATTATGATCAGAGAAAGTGCTTTATATAATTTAGGTCTTGTTGAATTTATGGAGATTGCTTTTCTCTTGCTGCTCTCAGGATTCTCTTTGTCTTTGGCCTTTGACATTCTGATTAGTATGTGTTTCAGAGTAGGTCTATTTGGATTTATTCAGATGGGTTTACATTGTGCTTATTTGACATGGGTACCTATGTCCTTCAATAGGGCTGGTAAATTTTCTACCATTATTTCTTCAAATATTCCTTCTGCCTCCTTTCCCTTCTCTTCTCCTTTTAGGACACCCATGACATGTATGTTTACATGTCTCTTGCCATCACTTACTTCTGAGACACTGTCAATTTTTTTTTTTTCATTCTTTCCTTTATATGTTCTTTTGTATGATCACGTTCAGAGGCCAGGTTTTCAAGCTCACTAATACTTCTTTCTGCCTTCTCAAATCTGCTGTTATATACCTCCAATGTATTTCCTGCCTTTTCCCCCCAAACCCTGCTGTTTTTGCTGTTTGTGTCCATTCACTGTGTTATCTTCTGAGTCTGTTTTTTCTTTTTGTCTTCTCTTCTCCAGGATTTGATCCTGGAGAACTCTGTTGTGGAGAGAGGTACCCTATCACTTGCGTCACCTCAGTTCCTTGTTTCTATTGGGTCTCACCTTGACTTTCCCCTGCATCTGTCTTTTTGTTGTGCCATCAACTTGCTGTGTTGCTCCTCATATGGGCCTGGCTTCCCACACAATCCTGGCATGACTTTACCAGGAGGCCACAAGGATCAAACCTGGGTCCTCCTATATGGTACATGGAAGCCCAATTGCTTGAGCCACATCTGCTTCCTTCCAGTATACTTTTAATTTCATTTATTGTGCTTTTCAATCCCATTAGAGCTGCTATTTTTCTATGTATGCTTTTAAATTCTTCTTTGTGCTCACCCAGTGTCTTCTTAATATCCTTAATCTCTTTAGCCATCTCATTGAATAATTAAGGATATTTGTTTGAATATCTATGAGAGTTGTCTCAACTCCTTTATGTCATATGCAGACTTATTTTATTCCTTTGACTGGGCCTTATCTTCCTGTTTGTTGATATGTATTGCAATTTTTTGTTGGTGTCTTGGCATCTGGCTTACTAGATGTATTTATTCTAGGTACAATTTCTTTCTTTAGTTTAGGGTTTTCTTACCCTTTGTTCCTTGCTGATTGTGTAGTAAGAATACTGTAAGCTGTGGAGGGTGAAGCTTCTCCCACCTTTCTCCTCTGCCTGGAATAGGGATGGAACTGCAGTTATGTGTAGTAATCCAAGTCATGCAAGTCAAGACCATCTGTAGTTGCCTGGAGAAAGATGAAGCTCCATTCCCCTTCATTTCTTGCCTGGGTGGGGAGGGAGCTCCAGGTGTGGGCAGCAAACTAACCCATGCAGGTCAAAACTGACCACAGTTAATCAGGTAGACTAATGTTGTTCTAGGTCCCCTCCTACCATGCCAGGCGTGGGGGTGGACCCTCCAGACTGCCCAAGAATCTAATCTATGTGGACCAAAAGTGCCTGCAGTTGCCCTGAAAGCCTGAGGTACTACTGTTCTTTCTGCCCTTTAAGGCATGAGGATGAAACCATAGGTGCCCAATAAACTAGTCTGTGTGGGCCATAAGTACCTGATGTTGCCCAGAGAGAATGAAGAAACACAGCTCCCCTCCTATCCTATTGGGGGCAGGGATGGGTCTACAGGTGTCCCAGTATCCAGTCTGTGCAGGCTGAAAGAGTCTACAGTTGCCCAGAGAGGCTTAAGAAACACCAGGCCCCTCTTATCCTATGAGAGGGAAGGGATGGAATCCAAGGCACTCAACAAACCATACTCTGCTGGCCCAAAGTACCTGCAGTTGCCAAGAGAGTCTGGGGAAACACCACCGCTCTTTTGTCCTGTTGGGGGTGGGTGTTGGGGTGGAGCCATGGGCACCCAACTGTCCAGTTTGTGCAGACCAAAATTATCTGCAGTTACCCAAGTAGGCTGAGGATACAACAGCCCACTTCTATCCAGTGTAGTGGTGTGCAGAGATGGAATTGAAGGCACTAAACAAACAGACCATGCAGACCAAAAATGCCTGTAGTTGCCTGGAGAGGCTGGTGAAAGTCTGCCTGGCTTCCTTCCTGCAGGAGGTGGGCCTGGGTTCTAGGCTAAGGCTGCAGTCCTATCCGGGTGGAAAGAAGCTGGTCACTATCATCAGGATGATTTTCAATCAGTCTTGTTCCACTCAAGCCAGGGGTTGAATTAAAATGGTAGCTACCATTATTTAGCATGACAACTGTTGAATAAGATTTTGAGTTTTTCTGCTTCATAAAATTATGAGTTGGAAACTTGTTATTTGCTGTAATTCATTCTAATAAGATGTGAAGAATTCTCAAATAAGAATTTGATTACCTTGAAAGAATTATGGCCTAACTGGAAATTAAATAACTAAATCAATAATTTATTTCATTCTTAGAGATTATGTCCAATAGTTAGAGCTACAATATAAAAATTAGAATTATGTTATAATTAATTTCTATTATATTTGAATTATTATTTAGATTTATAAATGTTTGTTGCTATGCTATTTTGTATAACTGATTATATTAAATCTAACCTGGCTTTGCATTCTCTTTTAAAATTTGTTATTTCTTTCAATCTATTT
>JAQZBX010103215.1:0-11077 GCA_029593785.1 Cabassous unicinctus | reverse complement strand
ACAAAACCAAAAACTAAAAACCCTTCGAAAACAAAGCCAAAATCAAACTAAATCAACAACAGAAACCTGGTGGAAGGAATTCTCTTAGCCAAGGAGATGGTCACACTCCTCGAGCCCCCTTTTCCTCTCTGAAAACAGACCAAGCAAAGCCAAAGGTCTCCCTGGGAGGCCCAGTGGAATGCAGTAAGCTGATTTTCAGAAACTCAGATAAGCAGCAGCAGCTAAGAGAGAATTAATTCGCGTTACCGTTTCCTGTGTGTTAGCTTGATTTTTAAGAAATGAAGCGCTAAGGAAAAGGCCCTTTTCTCTTGAAGACAGGCTGAGGGTCAAGGCTACAGCTGTTGCAGCATTGCATTCCCCCCACTTCATCCAGCAGCTGTGCAGCCTGGGGGCGTGCATGTTTCTGGCATGCATATAACACACTCCTATCTCTTGGAAGTCCCACCATATATTGCCCTAATTTTCGCTTTTCATATTAGCAAGGACGTATTTTCTCTAATGTTGAATAAAACAAAGAAAGTGATCTTCCTCTAATGCTGAATAAGACACAGAAAATGAGGTCACCGGTAATTCAAATTGATATCATTTAGCTAAATTTATCAGATGCTTTTCGTTTCATGTTAAAAAAACAGAAAACTAATTTTCTTTTTTTTTTTTAGCCAGCCAGCTCTGGACAGCTTATTTGATGTGCCATCAACTTTCCGTTTCAGAACAGAAAGAATGAGGCAGTTAAAGGGCCAAATTAACTCAGGAGGTTCCCAGTTGAGTGGAGTGATTGACTTCTGGAACAATCCATACATCTGGTAGGAGCAACCAACTGACTCATTAATAGATGTGCTAAACAAAAGGGTGTCTGGGGTGTTAGAGGCCACTGGTTGGCTACACAAAACTCTTTAGTCTCTCATGTGTTTTTTGTGGAGAGTGAGGTCAGTAAAGGGCACTTAAATACTAATAGTAACCTCCCCAATACTCAGGACTTTGTGGTAACTAAAAAATCTTTCCACCAGACAGAAGCACACTTGCACACGTGCACACACACACACACACACTTAGTAACTCTAAACATGTGCCTCCCTTACATGAAGTTATGTATACTAGTCAGAGCTGTGGGTCGATGTGTTTGGGTCCTTCTTTGCTCCCTTAATTACTCTCTTCAGTGAATTGCATTGGGATTAACTTGGAGAAAGTTCTACCCCACTCAATATTGACTTGCCCATGGCTTCTCAATGTTACACCACACAACTGCAAAAACAGCCATCATGTAGACCCACAGCCATCACATAGACCCACTGCTTCTCTCCATCTTTTCAATCATTGACTGGGCACCCCTATATAAGGCATGGAGCTAGGCACACCACATAATACAAAAATAAAGAACATATTGAGAATCTTTTCATGTGCTTTTTAGCCATTTGTATTTACTCTTTGGAAAAGTGTCTATTCAAATCTCTTGCCCATTTTTAAAATGGGTTGTTTATTTTTTTATTTTTGAGACAGAGGATTTCTTTATATATGCTGGATATTAGACCCTTATCGGATAAGTGGTTCCCAAATATTTTCTCCTATTGAGAAGGCTGTCTTTTCACTTTCTTGACAAACTCCTTTGAAGCACAAACATTTTTAATTTTGAGGAGGTCCCATTTATCTATTTTTTTCTTTCATTGTTCCCAATTTGGGTGTAAAGTTTATGAAACCATTTCCTACTATAAGATCTCATAGATGCTTCCTTACATTATCTTCCAGGAGCTTTATGGTCTTGGCTGTTATATTTAGATCTTTTATCCATCTTGAGTTAATTTTTGTATAGGGCATGAAAACCACTTTGTTACTCAAATGAGGCCTCTCTCTAAGCTAAACTCGGCATATAAGCTCACTGTTTCCTCTCACCACCCCACGTGGGACATGACTCCCAGGGATGGTCCTCCCTGGCACCAAGAGATTATTACCAAGCACCAAATAGAGATGCATTTGGAAAAAGACCTTGACCAAAAGGAGGAAATATTAAATATAAATGAGCTTTTATGACTAAAAGATTTCAAAGTAAGTCAGGAGGTCATTCCAGAGTTTCACTTATGGACATCTCAGCAGGATCTCACTGACTGCCACAGTAAATGGTGCCTCAAACAGGGGGGCTCCTGAGGGATTAGAGACATTTGGACACTATAGTCAGAGCAGACAACCCCAGGAAATCAGCACCCCATCAGTGGGCCTTACTTTGGAATATATGATAAACCTATCTCTCCAATGTATTAAAGTTAGACTCATTATACTTTTCCTACACATGGTTCTTCTGCTCCTTTTGTTTGAACCTATAATTAGCACTACACCCATTAAATATATGTCCCAGAGACTTAAATTTTTGGTCTGTTCATATGCCAGTTGAACCCTGAATCTCAGCAAAGTTGCAGCCAATACCTACTCTCCAGATCATCTGACTCACCCAGGACAACTAACAAAATGATGATGCTGGACAAGGCCCATCCCAAAAAACAGAGTTATCTACAACTGCAAGCATGACAGTTCCATCCATCTTCTCCATGGGACCTAAGCCCCCTCTCAACTGGAAGCAGAGTGGACGTCACCATCCCCAAATTCTCAAGATTGAGGAATGAGCAAACATTATGGGGGAATGCCAAATTAGACTTATTATTGTTGTAGTAATGGAAAAACTTGTATCATTGATATAAAGGCAGTGGTCACCAGAGGTTCTGAGGGGAGGAGGAGGGAAGAATAGGTGTAACATCGGGCATTTTGGGGTACATTGGAATTGTTCCGCATGAAATTGCAACGACGGATATAGGCTATTATACATTTTGTCAAAACCTATAATATTGTGTGGTGCAAAGTGTAAACCATCATGTAAACTATAGACCATGGTTAGTAGCGATGGTTCGATATTTGTTCATCAATTGTAACAAATGTACCACACTAAGGAAAGATGTTGTTAATGGGGGAAAGTGTGAGAAAGGGAGGAGGTGGGGTATATGGGAATCCTCTATATTTTTAATATAACTTTTATGTAATCCAAAACTTCGTTAGAAACAGAAAAAGAAAGGCAATTGAATTTAAAAAAAGGAGACACAACCTCTACTCTCAAGATGCTTAGATACATGGAGAAGGGAACAGAAAACTAGCTGAAATATATGACAAATTCTAAGTGCTCAAAGACAGGCACTAAGCAATATTATGGGAGATATCACCTGTTTACAGACATATATCTGGTAAGATGCCAGGCACTTGTTATTAGATCATTTAGACTAGATAAATATGGGAAAGAGGCCAATAAAGGAAAGGGGGAGAAGAGACAGGCAGTTTTGATAAATTCTAACATTTGAAATTGGGGTCTAGAGATGAAAGCGACAGTCTTACCAGCTTCCACAACAAGGGTTTTCTTTTTCCTGATTCAGTTTTATGTGCACAGTAGTGAGAAAATCCCGATTTGTCCAGAGAAAGAATACATTCTTGCATATCCAACTTTACATGACCTCATATGAATTGGGCATGAATTCTTACAGAAAGAGTGAAAGACCTATGGCTTTCCCAGTCAATGATACATTTGCAAGACATTCAAATATCTGCACATAGAAAGCAAAAGAAGCTTTATTCTGGGGGCTGCAAAAAGCCCAGTTAATCTGGCTGCAGTCATGCAGCATATTGTGAAGATGCAAGCAAATGGGAAAGGGCCTTGAGTCCACCAGGCACTTGGAACAATAGATGAAGTGAAGACAGAGAAGCCCTTCCCTAAAAGAGAGCCTAGGGGCATCCTTCCCTCCATCTCCTCTCCTTGACCTTGGAGCCATCAGATTTTGAGGTTTTGCCACTGAGTATACACAGCTGGGAATACCAGTGATTGCTGAAAACTTTGTCTCTTTGGTGTGGTGGAAGCTAGGAGAGGGTTGCATTTTAACTGTGCCTTGAAGAATGGGATGAGTTTTCTAAACAGGGCAATTGAGGAAAAGGGGCATTCTAGGCAAAGGAAGCAGCATACACGAAGGGAGAAGGGGAGAAAAAGCTCTAGAACCATTGCAATAACAACAACAAAAAGCTCAGGTGCCATTGCAAGGAACTCTGGCAAGCCTGTTACAGAGGCTGAACCATAGTTCTCCTTTGGGGACAAATACAATGCCCAGTTCCCTTGAAGGAGAGGATGAGGTGGCAAAGGTGAAGAAACAATTGCAAACATCTCTCTTCCCTTGGGCCAAGTTCCTCTCTCAAAGCTGTTTCAGCTCCCCTTTGTCTTTCTTAAGCCCCCCCCCCCACCGAGTTAATTTGGGCTGAGGAGTAGATTCATGTGTGTGTGTGGTGGGGGGGGTGTTGTGTAAGCTCCTGATGAGAACCGAATAATGGAACTTTGCAAACAAGGCCCTTTAAAAGTCCCTAATCCCAAGAAATTTAATAATTATCGCAAACACAAGTTTAAATGAAAAACTTGAAAAGCAAAAAAGAAAAGTCTGCTACATTAATAAAGCATTAGTGCACTGTAATAAAGTTTTTATTTAATCCTTTCGGGAAGCCCTTAATGCCCCGCATCAAACACAAAGCTAATATTCCTGTCTCCTCACCTCAGCAAACTATTCATCCAGCCCATGGAAAGACATGGAAGCCTCCTCAAAATATATACTGCCCACTTAATGGGCAAACCAGTTGATGTTTTCAGGTCTTATATTATACAGCACGCATCTCACAGTGATCATTTCCGAGATGAAACAGCCCTCTATCAATAGCCATGTTTGTAAAGTTGCAAAACTTAAACTGTTTTTCAAGTAGGTACCCAAGTGATTGCTTCCCTTCCTCCTACAGCCACTTCCTTTCCCCCTTCCCAACTTCTTCTGATAACTTGTAGATTGTGAGTCTGCTTCACTCCTTGGGCGCAAGCTGGCTACTGTGTTTCCCTCTTCTTGAGTGGCTAAACCACAAGCTCAGCCTCCAATTGCTCCTCTATTCTGGCTCCTCAAGTTTTCCTTGGGGAAATCTATCTCAAACTCATTGTGTGAGTACCTGTGTGCCTCGAAATCAGCCCATTTTGCTCTGCAAGTTGCAAGGTCTCTTCTGCTATTATTCAATCTTATCTTCAAGCGGAGAAGAGGGAGGTGAAATGTATCACAACTCTTCCATCTCCGTTACCCAGGATGATCAGAGAAGGATGATTTTAGAGAATTTCCATGTCAAAAAAGTTTTATATTCTTTAACTATAATTATTTGGGATGTATTGTCTGAACCATTGTCTTGTGTATTGTAATTTTATGGGGTTGTCATCTAAATGCTTTTTCAGAATTGGGGAAACCACCTTTTTTTATACCCATGAAAAGTGATCAATTCTAAGAAATAGGTTAGACTCTACTTCAGCTGAATTATCCTTAGCTTTGTAAAATATATCAAAAGTTGTCTGCAAATTCTATCCAAGAAACAGGAATATACATTAAAATCTCTAGTGTTCATAAATTAATAATGATTATAATTTATTAACAAATTAATACTAAACATGTGAGATATTATTTTCCATATCCAAAAAGTTACTGGTGTTTATTATTATAATTGATGAGAATAATACCTCACAATTGTCTATCACTTTAGAGTTCTTAATACTTATTCCCACATATTTCCTAACTTGTCCCCACAATTAACCCTGTGAGGTAGGCAGAACAAATATGACTGATTTTCCCATTTTACAGATGAGAAAACTGGTAACGAGAGCAAGCTTACCCAATGAGTCAATGGTGGCATCCAAGTTTACTGCCTTTCTGTTCGAGGTGTGTGCTGCCAGTAAACAGTGATGGGTGCTTATCTGGCACTCAATAATAAGGTGTTTCTGAACGTAATTGGAAAATCAAATGGATAGACATTATGTCAGAGACCTGACCCTTAACTGGGTAGTTTGAGGGATGAGAAAGAGGCTATTAAGTATGAAAAGATCTGCACCACTCCCACATCAAGTGCTGCCATTTTAAATGAAATGGAATGAAATACTTCTGTTACCAGATGACTTGACTTTCTCTAAACAAAAGGCCTACTTCCCTGAATATTTAAATTCATATTTAAGCTCATCGTGTTAATAACATTTCATTAAAACAGAGAGTGAGGTTGTTTTTTCATTGGTCGAAGTTAATACTTTACATTCTCCTATCACAACTTTTTTTAATCAGTAAAGGGGCATGAAGTGAACTCATGTACCTTTAAATGCATAAAGCATCGTCATTCATCATATACTCTGCTCCCTACCGGCAGACTGTAGAACAAAGAGAGGGAGAGTAGAGTCCAGGGTAGGGGTGGGATGTAGCCAAACAGGGCAGGGCACCAAGATCACAGCCAGAGAGATTTTGCTGTCCAAGACCGATTCTGCCTCTTCAAAAAGAAGGCAACTCTTTGCGAAGGCGATTGGCCACAGCCATCCCTTCCCGCGGCAGCCAAGAGAAAGCAGAGTTCAAAAGCAGTGCACCTAGGCTCACATGCACACAATTCCTGTGCTGCTTTGCAGGAAAACAGGTGGGGAAGGATGCCATGCAGGCCAAGGCCATTCTTCATTCAGTGGTCCAGAGATCTCCAAAGCTGGCGAAAATGCGAAGTCCAGCTCACCCATCCTTTGACTAAATAATGCTTTTTTGCTTTCTTTTTGCTCTTAATAATTGTTTTATTAAGAGAATTCCTGTGTGGTTACTGTGGAAATTTTGGGAAATGCAGAAAGATGTATTTATCTTTCCCTTTTAAAATGAATTCAGTGTTGCCTTTGAAGACGACATGCCCTCTCTTTCATAACCCCAAGGAACCAGATTTGAAACTGGCTTTGGAGTGTGACAGATGCTGTGCAGGTGCTGACACGGTTGCAAGGCAGAGCCTGTAGGACATTTAGTCCCAAGAAAGGAGGTAGACAGAGCAGTGAATGTGGTATATTCCAAGAGGCAAAGAGTGAAGGGGGATCAGGGAAGCAGAATACCTAATTATCAATATGGTACAATGCAAGCTAAGTCTTCACCAGCTACTCCCAGCAACCACATGGCTCTTCTTTCTAGAACACTCCAAATTCCAAATAGCCTATCCCCCTGTCACAATAAATACATTTGTAGATATCACCCCTCTTGTAATTTTCAGTTGAACCCTTGCATGAAGTATTGACATAATTCTAGGGGAGCCATCACCATGATGTGTCCTGATTATATAAATCCACCAGAAATGTGAACTTTCTCAGAAAGTTATTTCCCACCAGAACCTGCTCTCACTCAAATATATGAAGCACAAACCCCCCAAATCTTGGGCTCCAATCACATCTTCTTTACATTCCACTACAAATTACTATTTAGTTACTTAGACACAGAATATATGACACTTTTCAGCCCATGTAGTGGACAAATTTATTAGCTAAAATCTAGAGGAAGAAAAAATTCAAATTGATATATAGTTTAAGTGACCAGGTCCTCTTTTTCTCCACTCACAGGTGAAGTTGTTCTTTCCTAACACTGTGGCAGGAGAGGGAGCAGAAAGATAGAAAGGAAGTTTCAAGCTTACTTCCTCTCCATTGTGAGCAAAGTGGATGATCAATACAAATCCTCCATCCCATTCAAGGTTCACTTTTCTCAATTTTCTTGGACTTGGTCTTGCAGGCACCATAGAAAATGGCAAGTGAATAAACTAAGGATATGTAGACAAAAACAGATACTAATGCTCTCAAGAAAAGCCAATGCATCAGATATTTTTCTACCCTCCACTTTGTTCCTTCCTTTGCCATCATGACCTCATATTCAGTGACTGAAAAGCTTTTGGTCCAAAGCTTTGGCTATCTGTGTAGTTCTTAGTGAAACAGTGTCAGGGCGCCTTTCCCCTGGGCTTTGACTGCCTGGAAACTCAGGGTGATTCGACAGTGCAATCTGACCATTGGTATCACGTGTCAGTAGAGGAATGTTATTCATCTTAAGGGATGGGTGGTCAGGTTCCACCAGGACAATGTGCTAGCCTTCCTGGACCGCTGGACTGTTGAGGCACAGGAGGGTCATAGGGGCCTCAAAATCATCAAATGAGGAATGACTGAGGGGGTCATCACTAGACAGACTTCACTAGCAGTTAAGGGAGACAAAGGAGCTGTCTTCAAAGATGGAAAGGGTCTGATGTCAACAGGAGGTGACTTACTCCAAAGACCAGAGCCTGTACCCCAGGGAGACAGAATTCAGGCCTAGAGGAGGAAAAACTATCTAATAAAGATGGCCAGAGATGGAATGGGCCACTTCAGGAAACACTGAATGCCCCAGGCCTGGAGATGTTCCGGCAGACACAGGAGAAAATATTTATTGGGGATTGCAAAACTGAGATGATGAATTAGATATAGGGATTACTCTAAATGGCCTATAAGGGTTCTTTGCAGCTCTGAGATTATATTGTCACCTTCCCTGAGGTCCTAGGGAAAGCACTGCAAGTCTTCCTACATTATAAATGAGGTGATCGCCTAGCTCCTCAGCTACCTTCCCTGCTAGGTGTGGTCTCTTTTGGTTGGTCTGGGAACACAGTGAGGATTTCAGGTAGTGCTGTATGTAGCTCAAAAAAAGCTCTGATTCTGGCCTGATCTGGGCTTGACCACCAGACCTAAGTCAGCTATAGATACCTGCTCAGGTAGCCCCCGTCCAGCTAGTTCAGGAGCTCCACCCTCAGAGCACCCTCCCACTTCTCACCTTTTCCCACGCAGGCATCATGGTGCCTGTGTCCAGAGCCCTGGGTGCACCTGCCGACTCCCCTCCGTAGGCTCCCGGTGCTGAAAGCATCTCCTAACACACAGGGTCGGTGGTTACACTAAAACCCCTTTTCACACAAATGCAGTTGTCCACTCAGCAGCCTTATCCCCCATCTCCAGTCCTTATCTAGGCTGTCACTCATCCTTCAAAGCCAAGTTCCTAGGCAGCTGGAAGTCTCTGCTCCGAACCAATCCCAGTCCTGATTGGTGGCGCTTTGCTATGGGTTCACCAGGTCTGCAGCCCTTGCGGAAGCCAGAATCTAGTGCGTAGACTCCAGTGTAAAAAAAATCAAGATGGTGTAACATATCCCAGCTGTCTCACGTCCTGCATTCTGAAACAACACACTAATCACCCACTTCCCAACAAGAAAAGCACTCAAATACACTTGATCATCTTACCCAGGAAGCAAGCAGCCTTGTCCTGGACTCTCACTTCTAAGAAACTACATTCCTCTTCTCCCTTCTACCACACAAAAGAAAGAGTCTCCAGCGACCTCTGGTATTCCCAGCTCTGCATAATCAGTGGAAAACCTCAAAATCTGCTGAGCACCAAGGTCAAGGAGAAGGGGTGGAGAGAAGGATGCCCCTAGACTTTCCTGTGGGGAAGGGCTTCTCTGTCTTCACTACATCTATTGTTCCAACTGCTGGGTGCACTCAAGGCCCTCTACCATTTGTTTGTATCTTCAAAATATTTTGCATGACTGTGGCCAGATTAACTGGGCTTTGTGCAGGCCCCAGAATGAAAGATTCTTTTGCTTTCTCTGTGCAAATATTTGAATGTCTTGCAAATAAATCATTGACTGGGAAAGCCGTAGGTCTTTCACTCTTATTCATGCCCAATTCATATGAGCTCATGTAAACTTGGATATGCAAGAAGGCATTACTTGTGGGTGTGAGGAGGGATACATGGAACATGAAATTTTTGCATACTTTTTCTGAAAACTTACAACTTCTCTAAAAAATGCATTACTTCTCGGTTTAGATGGGGGTTTTCTTGCTATCGTGCAATTAAGGCAAAATAAAGGACATTGATAAGACTTCGCTTTCATCCTTAAGCCTTGAATTCAAATGTTGCAGTTTATCAAAGCTACCTGTCTTCTCTCCATCTTTCACTTATATGTCCTTTTCCTGCACACATCTAGTCAAAATAATAATATACAGAGAAAGATAGATGATATAGATAGATGGATGTTGATGTAGATATATATATATATATAAACCTATATAGATGATATAGAAGGAGAGATAAACATAAATGTAAACATATATGATATAGATATATAAATCTATATACCACCTTCTACCATAAGGAGTCAGAAGCATGCTTTTAGCTATTCACTGTGTGCTTCATCACTTTGTCAGCTCAAAGTCACAATAATTGCTTTCTGGTAAGTATTTTAGAGGGACATCTTATTCTCATGCATATGAACAAATATCAGAATATAGAATCCATGCTCTATATTTGTGGGATTTACATAACTTGCCTTTTTTGTTTGTTTGTTGTCTTCCTTGCAAAAGAGACCACATTTCAACAGGGGAGGATACAAGATAGAAAAAGAAAGCTAAGCTGGGTCTACCAGGTGGGATGCAGGAAAAAGAAAAGCATCTTTTTCCTGCCTTTGGGTAACCTGAATTTAATGTAGGGATCTAAGAGCACATCTGAAATGACTGTCAATTTAATTATCCTCACTTGGCCAATAGGAAAGTTAACTTATTTTAAGATTTTGACTTCCATCTTTCACAGAAGTCCCACAGGTATGCTCTACAGGCCTACATACTGAAAAATAAATAGGGTGTAATCTGTGGCTTTTCAAAATATTCAACCCAGAGCCTGTTAATAAGCTCATCTAAGTAACCTATAGCATAATTCACCTTACTCAAACCTCTTCCAATTCACCGCCTGTTTTATAAGGTAAAGCGCTCCTGAAAAAGCTTCTTTTAGGTATGATGCAAGCCATATATTCCATCCGTTAGTTACTATAAAAGTAGATCAGAAGTTTCCTACAAGAGATAAGGTAAGGTTAAATTAAGTTGTTTGGGATATGGAATAGGGAGTTAAGGCTTAAAATGTACAGTTTCCATTTGGAATGATGGAAATATTATGGTAATGGATGGTGGTGATGGGAGCACAACATTGTGAATGTAATTAACAGCACTGAAATACATATCTGAAGGTGGCTAAAGGGGGAAATGTCAGATTGTACGTGCAGTACTAGAATAAAAATTATTTTAAAATCCATGGAACTGTACAACATGAACAGTGAACCAACAATGGACTATAATTAATAGCACCATTATAAACCTGTGCTTTCATCAATTGTAACAAACGTTTCACATGAATGCAAGGTGTCAATAATAGGTAGT
>JAQZBX010103214.1:0-11077 GCA_029593785.1 Cabassous unicinctus | reverse complement strand
CACTACCTTCCCCCTGATGTGGGACATGACTCCTGGGGATGAGCTTCCTTGGCACTGAGGGATTATTACCAAGCACCAACCAGTGATGCATGTGGAAGTAGACCTTGACCAAGAGGGGGAAGCATTAAATAAAATGAGTTTTTATGACTAAGAGGTTTAAAAGTGAGTCAGGAAGTCATGCCAAAGGTTACACTTATGCAGGTCTCAGGCAGATTTCACTAACTGCCAGAATAAACAAAGCTTCAAACAAAAGTGCTCCCTAAGGCTCTAGGGACACATTAACACTATCTGCAAGGCACACAGATGCATGAAACCCATACCCTTTCAGCAGGCCCTATTTGGGAATATATGATAACCTATTTCCCCAATATAACAGAGATAGACCCATTTATAAATTCCTTAATTGTGATTTTTCTATCCCCTTATTTGGACTATAATTATCACTATACCCATATAATATATGTTTCAGAGAATTAAATCTTTGGATTGTTCATATGCCAGTTGAGCCCTGAATCTCAGCAGAGTTGTGGCCAAAACCTACTCCCCCATTCTTCAGACTTGCCCAGGACGACTAACAAAATGATGATGGTGGGCAAGCCCCATCCCAAAAAACAGGAAGAATCTACAACTACAAGCAAAACAGTTCCTTCCATCTGCCCCATAATATCTAAGCCCCCTGTCAATCCAAAGCAGTCAGCAGACATCATCCCAAATTCATCAAGACTGAAGAATGAACAAACACAAGAAGGGAAGGTAACTATGTACCAATGTAGATTTATTGTTATTGTAGGTATTACTATATGTAGTAACAGAAGAATTTATAGCATTGATATAAAGATAGTGGTTACCATAAGTTCAGAGAGGAGGTGATGGGATGAATAGGTGGAACATGGGGCAATCACTGGTTAAAATGTTTTCAATTACTCACCGTATCAAGTGTTGCTGAGGATGTGGAACAACCAGAACTCAAATAAATTGCTGGGTGGAATGAAAAATGGTACAGCCATGTTTTAGTTTGCTAAGGCTGCAGGTGCAAAATTCCAGAAATGGACTGGCTTTTATAAAGGGAATTTATTAAGGTAAAAGCTTACAGTTCCAAAGCTGTGAAACTGTCTAAATCAAGGCATCATCAGAAATGTTTTCTCACCAAAGGTCAGCTGCTGGTTAGATCGTGGGCTCCTGTCTCATGGCAAGGCAAAATGGTGGCTCTCTGTTTGGGGCTCTGCCTTCTCTTCCAGGTCGCTTTCTCCTTGGGCTCAGCTGTTGGCAATCAAGCACATGGCAGGGCTGTCTCTTCAGCCTTCACCTATTCCATGGGCCTAGACTTTCAGGGCTTTTTTGTCTTTCTGTGAGTGCAGGTGATCCTCTCTCTCATGTGGCAGGGTCATAATGGTAGCTTCCTTTCTCTGTGTGTTTCTGTTTCCAGTTCTTGGTTTATATAAGACCCCAGCAAGAAGATGGAGACCCATCCTGTGTCACACCTCACTGATGTAATCCAATCAAAGGCCCTAAATCTGTATAATCAAGTAGTCCCTAAATGTAATCCAAGGATCCCACACCCACAGGAATGGATTAGTTTAAGAACATTAGCTTTTCTGGGATTCCCAAAAATCACAAGTCACTTTGGAAAACAGATCATCAATTCTTATGCAGTTAAACATACAATTATCATATGACCCAGAAATCCTACTCAACCCCCTTCTTAGGAATTTACCCAAGGGAATGAAAACATACATCCACACAAAGACTTGGCATATGAATGTTCATGGTAGTTTATTCATTATAGTTAAAACCTGAAAACAACCATGAACTGGTGAATGGATAAACTATAGTGCATCGGTACATTAGAATATTACTCAGCAATAAAAAGGAAACTACTGATGCAAGCAAAACATGGATGAATTCTCAAAAGCATTATGCTGAGTAAAAAGAGCCAGACACAAAGGACTCTATACTATATGATTACATTTATGTGACATTTTAGAAAAAGGCAAATATATTGCAACCAGAAGCATATCAGTGGTTGCCAAAGGCCTGGTGTAGGGGGAAGAGACTGACTTCAAGGGGAATGAATATTTTCAAAATTCATTATACATTTTTAACATTTTATTGTTTGTAAATTATACCTCATTAAAGCTAGTTAATATAAAGCTACCATTCACAATAGCAAGCAACACTATTAATTACCTAGGTAAAAATCTTACAAAAGATACCCAATATCCTTATGGAAAATATTAAAAGTACTATTTTAGGATATAAGATGACCTTACTAAGAGGAGAGAGATGCTATTTTCACATAGACGAAGACTCAGGAACTTAAAGGTATCCACCTTCCCAAAAATTACTCTATAAATTCAATACAATTACAAACAAAGTTCCAACAGGATTTTCATGGCATTTGACAAGCTGACACTAAAGTTCTTATGAAAAATGAAAGACCAAGAATATTCGTGTCAATTAAGAAGATTTAAAGAGGACTCATCCTACAGATATCAAGACTTCTTAGAATGCTATAGCTATTAAAAGAGTGTGGTATTTAAGTAGAGATAAGTAAAAATATCAGTGGGAGAAAAAACAGGCTGAAGCTAAAATCTGAGAACTAACATCGCAAATTGGGATAAAATGATGGATTATTCAGTTAATGGTGTAAGAATATAGAAATAAATCCCACATGTATTTAATAACTCAAAAAACTTTAAAATTTTAAAAGAAATATGTAGAATACCTATATGATATCAAGGTAGGAAAGGATTTCTTGAATAAGGCAGAAAAAAAGCACAAATTATAAATTGTTGGTAAATTTTACTACTTCAAGGGAAAAAATCCTTCTGTCCTGTCTAAAAAAGATACTATAAACAAGTTAATAGACAAATGACAGAGTTGGAGAAGACATTTGCAACAAATGTATAACGGATAAATACAGACTACATAAAGAGCTATATATAGTAAAATTAAGAAGCAATCCAATTGAACAATGGGCAAAATATTATCGGACAATTCATAGAAAGGAAAACCTGAATATCAAGTAAATACATGAAAAGATATTTATCCCTGAAAACAATCAGGGAAATGTAAATTAAATTAGCAGACTGATACTATTTTATAGCCATTAGATATCTCCAAATAAAAATATCTGCTAATATCAAGTACTGGTAAGATGTGAAGAAACAAAAAGTATTACACACTGCCTGTGAAAATGTGAGTTTGTATATCTAGTTTAAAGAAAAATTGGTAGTACTCAGTTAATTGAAAATATGTATATACTCTGACCCAGCAATTCAACTCTTATGTACCTTAAAGAAACATTGGAAATATGTTCAAGGATATTCATTATTTCTATCCCAAAAGATTTTCAGATTTTCAATTTATTCTCTCTCTCAATTTATGAGAATTTTCCACCCCTTTATTAACCCTTCCAGTGAAACCTCAAGGCAAGAATGTGAGAACAACAATTCTAATTGTAGGATTCTTATTTTTAGCAAGTCATAAGAGAAAATATCAACAACAGAGTATTCAATGTAATAAGGAGCAAGATAAATCAACAAAGAATGACTGAGAACTACATTTATCAACAGGGATATGTCTGAAAAAACAAATGTGAAATGAAAAAAAGAAAACTCTTTCCACCTCCTTGTTGGCTTGACAAACTTCTATTTATCAGTCAAAGCCCAACACAAATAGAAAACTTTCACTACACTACCTTTCCCCTAAAACTGATCCCCAAATCCCCTTCTCTGTGCTACATCTATACCTTATAGAGACTCTTAGTGTTGCATTCATTTTGTTGAAATTTAACTGATTTGTTTGCATTGTCTCTCTCCTCTAGTAGACAATGAGACCCTAAGCCTCATGGAGTCAACTTTCCAGCCATTCTTCAACTTTATATTCCCAGTATTTAGAGTACTGCCTGACTCACAGAAAGGGCCTGATATTGTTTGTGAGCCTCATAACTGAATGGTGATAATGATAGTGGCCTGGGATGATAGAGGTGATGGTTGTATCTCTGCAGTACTCTCTTTAATAGGATGCTTACACAGGCATCAAACAAACAGAGGAGAGGCTTCACT
Organism: Cabassous unicinctus; assembly: GCA_029593785.1. NCBI lineage: Eukaryota > Metazoa > Chordata > Mammalia > Cingulata > Chlamyphoridae > Cabassous > Cabassous unicinctus. Next base: position 7,010 of record JAQZBX010103214.1, on the reverse strand, counting down.
AAGTGCTATATACAGAGGTTCCACTACCCCAATCATCTACTCCCTGTACAGCCTGCCTGGAAAGCATGAAAGCATATAAAAGCAGCACTGAGGAAATTTACTCAGGAGGCCAGATGCAATCTGTCCTCCCAGTATGGAATAATAACAAGGTAACTGGTTTGAAAAACTGCCTCTGACAGATTATGTAAAAGGACTTTTAATTTGATTATAAAAACCAAACTATAACAGTTGTGCTTTTAATTAGAGTGTGGAATTCACTTAAGGTTGACTGAAGGCTTTGGGGAAAGGGAATTTGGATGTTTTCAGGCTATATTTAATGATGTATTTTTAAAAGTAAGTGATTTACTTCCAGTTTTAGGAGTCCAGGCCTCTTTGGACTTTAAGACAAAACCATCCTCAATGTCTATGATCAGCAACATTATTAGCATGCTCCTCAAATATAAGATCAACATGGAGCCTAGAGCTTTGATAAAGGGGTTTCCCACACACCATCTCATTTGATTTCCAAAATAACGCTGTGAGTTTGGCAAGGCAGGAATTGCTGACCCCATTTTTTTAAAAAAATGGACTCAGTGAGGATAAATGAGTCACACCAGATTATGCATGCAGTAGGTGATCCAGGTGATCCAGAAAACCTAGATTTTCTGTCACGGGTCTCAGTACTTTTCACATTGTACACTCCCCAAGCTATTGCTTGGTGCTTTCAGCAGCCTCTGGAAGATGGCTTGAGTGGATCATGGCTCTGATCCATATAACATGTCAGATACTCTACTATCCAATTTCACACCATTAGTCAACAGTCGCTGAATGGAAGTTCAGCATGTCATGAGATTCCACAATTGATCTTTCAATTAAAAAACAAAGCTCTCCTGGGAGCCAAACTTAGAGGTAATTAGTTCTTTTCTTTGAACTGTATATACATGTGCCTGCTTGCAGAAGGTTGCAGGATTGTTTAAAAGATAGATGCATTGGCAAGCATTATGCTTTCTCTGAACCCAAAGGAGGAGACTGCAGGAGCTAAAAGCTCTTTGGCCACAACCACCTGAAATTTAAAAGTATTTTCAGGTGACATACTTCTAATACTTCTTTTTGGAAGCTTTGTGGGCTCCAGGGAAAGCAAGGAGAAATGTATAATTGTGCAGGTATAAAAGGAAAAATTGGAAAGTGGTAGTTCTTAATAAACTATTGGATCTTTTTAAAGGACATATAATAATGTGCCTGTCATGCTGTGGCTATATCTACCTGTGCTCAAACAACCCAGTAGTGGTACAGCAAACTGGCTCCCTGTATTAGCAACCCATCTTGGACTCTTCTTCATTTGTTGGGCTTCACATATCTAGATGGAACAATAAGACAGGTTCTGAAGGAGCAAGACAAACATCTCTACCATGGGTTCATCTAAGGATGGCTTAATTCTCCAAACTCAAGTAGAAGGAAAAAAGATGAGGTAATTTTCTTGATAATCACTATCCACACCCATCTCTACCTTCTTCCTCTCTTCTAAAGGATGGCTTTTCTTTCCTGCCTGAAAATAATGCCTTTTTTGTATATTTCCCCATCCCATCCCCTCCAACTTTCTCCAAGACCCTCCAAGCACAATCACTCAGCCCTTTGCATATCTTTCATATTTCCTTCTCTATAGATTTAGTCTCTATGTCTAGAAACTTGGTCAAGTTTCTCTTTTACTTTTTAAAAAGGAAAAGAAAAAAGCAAATTAAAAAAAACAAAAAACACAAGAGTAAAAATACCTCCCCTCAGTCCTCTCTTCTACATCTAGTTCTTGGCTTTCTCTCTCTCCTTCACTACACCAGCAATCTTCTTCAAATAATAAACCATATTTGATGGTTTCCCTTTTACCTCCCCAACTCAAAGCAATCTGGATTCTTGGCTCAGCACTCCAATATCCACGGTACCTTCTTTAGTACCAATTCTGATGGCCCCTTTCCCTTGGACTCTGTGACATCACTCACTTTGATTCCTCCCTCTTCTTTGATCCATTTTTTTAAAAAATCTTTTCTGGTCCTTCTTTTTCCAACAATGTGGGTGTTCCCCATCCCTGTCCTTTCCTAAGACCCCTACTCATTTGCTCAACAATCTTTCCAAAATCAACGGACAGCGTGGTATTCAGGACCTCTGTTCATATTATTCCCTCTGATTGGAATACCTTCATGCTCTTCTCCTAAGAAGGTACTGCTTTTGCGGGACATCCACCATAGTTCTGAAACAAATTTTACTTCATCCTGTCCTCCAAACTCCTTTTTCCTAAAGCAGCTTTTTGGTTTTTGCATCTTCATCATAGCAATCCATCTCAATGTTTTACTTTTGTTGTTCAGCTCAGATGCTGGCAATCTCCATATGGCACCTATTATCCAGTTACCTGACAACACGTCTTGGCTCATAATGTAATTAGCATCTTGTAAATTCACATTTACATCAGTATCCATAAGATTAACTTTTTATATGCAGGAAAAAGAGTTATAATTGAAATACAAGTACAAGGTGGTGGTATAGTAATCATCATAAGTTTTCTCATCTGTAAATCAGATTACAAAAATCAAATACCTACTCCCAAAACCCTACTTACAAGATAAAAAGGATAGAGAATAAGAAAGTTCTTTGAAAGGCAATTATTAAATGGAAGGTTAATCTTCTTTAAGTTATATACATATAAGACTTTCAGATCCTTGTTCAGGGCACTGAAGAGAGATGATCCTAAAAAAGACATTTTACATGTCTGGATCCTCTTTTTCAGTTATAAATTTAAAGGATTGAGTCAAATTATATTTTCAAAGTCTTTTCCAACTTCCGCATCCCATGATTTGATAATCAGTGGGGAGAGAACTAACATTTATCATATACTTATTTATTATATCTTTTTATTTTGGTGTAAGTATCTCCAATTCCCTTGTCCCTCTTTTCTTCCATTGTTTTCATTTGTGAAAATCCTAGACCTTATTAAAACAAATTATCTGCTTCCTCCGTCCTGGTACCTAATATTTCCAAAAGAATATCATGAAAGCAGTCTGATTTCACCTTCTTAAATTCATGATCTGAAAGATCAAGTTGTCATTCAATACTGCGTGGAAATCATGTTATTTGTTCCAATAGAATAGTCTTCTCACTTTAATACATGACTAGTTTACAGTTTTTCCTCTTCCCTAAAATCAACCACATGTCCTCCTCTCCCCTCGATCTTACCTGATGAACACTTCTCAGACTTCATAGAGAAAACAGAAGCCTTTAAAAGCAAACTCCTTCGTCTTCATAAGACTAAATGTAGCAACTTAAATAAAATTGCATCTCTTTTCTCTGGCCTTCCTCCAGTTAAAAAGATAAAGTATTCCTGACCTTATCGAAGGTTTACTCTGTGACTTGTGCTCTGTATCCTAATCTCAGTCACTTTCTAAAAGATTTTACTCCCAATTTAACTACTCATTTACTTATGCATTATCAATATCCCCTTTAGGTTGGATCACCTAAATTCTCTGCTCCTTCAGTCTCCACCTCTCCAATGAAGCTCTTATCAATGCTACCAAATTTGTCTTCATCTTAACTTCACAATATCATTTAAGACAATCAACAATTCTCTTGAAACATGGCTTTTGTTATTGTATTTCCTCCTACTTCACTAACTCCTCCTTTTCAGTCTAATTTTCTGGCTCCTCTTTCTCTGCCAGACCTAAGAGACAGAGGATATTAGAGTACTTAGAAAATAGTGCAGAGTGCTCTTCTATAGCCATACTTTCTCTTTAGGTCTCTTATCCATTCCCATGACTTTGAATGGTATTTATATTCTGAGAATTCCTAAATTTATATCTCAGTCCTGTCCCCTCTTCTGGGCTACATATTCTCAAATCCAACGGTCTCCTTGACCTCTTCACTCAGAATTATCACAAATATTTCAAGTTTCATACCTCCAAATGTAACTTTTTATATTTTCCCTAAACTTTCCTTCTAAATAATCTTCATCATCTCAGTAAATGACACCAGTCACTCAAACCAGGAATCATCTTTGATAATTCACTTTTCTTCACTCCTCATATCTAATATGTCAGTAACTCTTGACATGTCTATCTCCAGAATGTTTCTCAAATCTGTCTTATTATCTTCATCTTTTTTTGCAACTACCTTAATCAAGTTTATTATTCTATCATACCTGCTCCACTGCAATAGTTTCTTAACTGTCTCATACATTCACCATCACTACTTCACCGTCACACTACTATGCCTCCTCTACTAATGTTTGGAGAACTTGCTATGAAGTAAGTTTAAAAGTTTAGACATCTTTTGACATGATGAAATAAATACAGATAATTTAGATGGTATCAAATTTCTAAATCAAGGAATATGTTGGATCATTTGGAACTTTCCTTACTGATTATAATACCACTAGTAGCTGTACAAACAACCAGAGTAAGATGTCCAAGGATAGAATATTCCTCTTCCCCTATTTTTCAAAGTAAATATCTTTTTAAAAAAATGGCATAGTCACAGTTTCAATATTCCATGCATTCTAGATATGATGAAATAATTGAAGTCATGGGTTAACTATCTAAATAGCCCCTGGGGGACTGTGGTCAATGAAGCCAATTATGCAAACAGGACTGATTAGTTTGTATAGTGCCTCTAAGCAATATGATTTTTTTCCCCCTAAAAATAGCATTTGATCAATGGTCATTCTTCCTATTTCTTTAGATCCAAATCATGGCTAGCAATGAAGAAGAAAATATGACGCAAATTTCAGAATTTATCCTTTTGGGTTTTGGGGATCTCCATGGCCTTCAGTTTCTTCTTTTTGTGATATTTCTGACCATCTATGTAGTGACTCTTATGGGTAACATTGTGATCTTAACTGTGGTGTCAGTTGATTGTTCCCTTCACATGCCCATGTATTTCTTTCTTGGACACTTCTCCTTCCTAGAGATTGGCTACACCACTACCATTGAACCCACGATGCTCAGGACCCTGCTCTCAGCTCATGAGCCTATTTCTTTCCTAGCCTGTGCTTGCCAGTTTTATTTTTTTGCTGCCCTGGTTGCAACAGAATGCTTCTTCCTATCTGTCATGTCTTATGATCGTTACATAGCCATATGTAAACCATTGCACTACCCCAGCATCATGGACCACTGGGGTTGCTTACAGCTAGCTAGTGCCTCTTGGGTGGCTGGGTTTCTGGCACCCATCCTTCTCATGGTCCTCATTTTTCAGTTAACATTCTGTGCCACCAATGAGATTGATCACTTCTTCTGTGATTTGAAGCCCATCATGAAGCTGGCCTGCACTGATACCCAAGCTGCTGAGATGACTTCTTTTATATGTACCTCTTTCTTTGCTCTTGGCCCCTTCATAATGACCTTGGCTTCTTATATTCACATCATCTCCACCATTCTGAGGATTCCATCTACCACAGGGATGCAGCAAGCTTTCTCAACATGTTCCTCCCACCTGACAGTGGTCACCCTGTATTATGGGGCACTGGGCATTGTCTATGGCTTTCCATCAGGGCCTCAATATGAAAAATTATTGAAGTTGCTTTCCCTTCTGTATACAGTGCTTACCCCTGCCCTCAACCCTATCATTTACACCCTAAGGAACAAGGATGTAAAGGCAGCTCTGAGAAAATTGGTGCACTAAGGGATGCATACATGGTCAAAAGAAAGTTTGAATTTCCCATTAGCTCCTTGTACTTTCAGAAACCTCAACAGCATGTAATATTTTTATAGTGTCAAAACTAGTTACTGTGAGATTGATGAATTTTCCTTTGTTCTCTCAAATTCCCCCACATTAATGAACAGGTAGGGTATTAAGAATGATAGTTTTCTTTTTTCAACACTTTCTAACTGCCAGGCACTGTTCTAAGCTATAAGCGTGCATGATTGTGCTATTGTGCTATTACATACCGTGAGTTGCTCCTGGCATTATCCTCATTAAACAGATAACACAACTGGAGTTCAGAGATTAATTCATTTTTTCAAGGTCATCCAGCTAGAAATCAGAATTTGATTTTTAACTCTTTTGCCTAGTACCAAAACCATGATCTTTCCACTAACTGAGGGAAGTCCAAAATCTTGGAGGAGCTAGCATATTTGTCTTGGACTAAGGATAACATTATTGGGAACATGATTTAGATACAAAGTGAAAGGTAGTAGAAAAGTTATTTATTTGTTTATTTGCTTATTTATTTATTCTAAATCAAATTTAACCCCTATCAAAGTTCTAAAATCATTGCATGTTTTTTAGAACTTGGGCTTAATTGCTGCTTTTAAAAATAAACCTTAATTAATATAGAAACTAATAAAACTAACACAAAAATTGGAAGATAGTATTTGATGTTGGTTGGAAGGTGGAGGTGGGATAAAAGGCAATGAGACTTTCTTTCACATTCTGTGATGGAAATGTGTAATGCAATTTAAATCCCAGACTCTCTTCTTTCCTCACCCAAAAAATTGATAAAAATGTGTGGGTTAATATGTGAAAGATGCTCTGGGATTAAAATTTGTTTTGGTTTTCCTTTCAGGATTGTTTGTAAAAATAAAACATTAAAATCAATTTAAGTGTTTATCAGTAGGGGACAGACTCAATAAATTGAAGCACATACACACAATGGAATATAATGCATCCATAAGCAAACAAAAACAACAAAAAAGAATGAGGCAGCTATGCATGTGCTTATATGGAAAAAAACTCCACCATATATTATTAAGTGTAAAAAGCAAGAGTCGGGGAAAGTGTCACAGTACAGACTGGATACCTGATAATGCAGTGATCAAAGGAAAAATGTCAAAAAAAAATTTTTTTTAATTTTTTTGTTTTTTCCCATTTTTTGAATATCCCAATTCTTTAATTTTATTTTATTTTTAGTGTTCTTTTTAAGTTTCCATGTATTTTATCTCTTACATTTAAGCTTATCATTATTATTTCATTTTCCTATTAATTGTATTTGGCTATTATATGGGCTTCATCTTTAAGGAAGGTTTGGATCACAGAAGGGTTACAATGGGGGCGGGAGA
>JAQZBX010103213.1:0-11077 GCA_029593785.1 Cabassous unicinctus | reverse complement strand
CCCCCCCTTGCTGCTTGTGCAGCTGTGTCCATTCGCTGCATGTCTTCTCTGTGTCTGCTTATCTCCCCCTTGCTGTGAGGTCTTGCCGCATCAGCCCACGGCGCCGCGCAAGCCGGCCTGCCCTCACAAGGAAACGCCGGGAAGCGAACCCGGGGCCTCTCATATGGTAAACGGGTGCTCTATCCACTGAGCCACACCCGCTTCCCTGTTTCCTCTTTTAGTATTTCTTTTTTCTTTCTGCTTCTCAATCTGACTCATTTCAAGTGTTTTGTCTTCAAGTTCACTGATTCTTCTGCCAGCTCCAACCTGCTCTTGAAACCCTTCTGGGTATTTTTCATTTCACTTTTTAAAGTCTTTGTCCACATTCTCATCGACTTTTTTGGTGTTTTCTGGATTTTTATCCTCTTCCTTTGGATGAGCAATCATTTCCAGTTTCTTTGTTTCTCTTGTACTCTTGTTGCGCACTTTATATGTTTTTTAAAGATTTATTTTATTTTATTTATTCCCCCTCCTCGTTGTTTATGCTTGCCATCTGCTCGCTGTATGTCTGTTTGTTGTGAGCTCTCTGTGTCTGCTCATCTTCTTTAGGAGGCACCACGAACTGAACCCGGAACCTACCATGTGGAAGAGAAGCGCCCAATCGCTTGAGCCACCTCCACTCCCTGTTTTTGTGTCTCTCGTTGTGTTTCCTCGTTGTGTATCCTTGTTGTGTCTCCTCATTGTCTGAGCTTGTTGCGTCAGCTCGCCATGCCAGCCCATCTTGTCAGCTCACTGTCTTGCTTGTCTTCTTTGGGAGGCACTGGGAACCAAACCCAGGACCTCTCATGTGGTAGGTGGGTGCCCAACTGCTTGAGCCACATCGACTTCCTGTAATATTTTAAAATGTTAACTCTGAGGTTTATTCCCTGAGATGTCTGTTTCTTGGTTTTGTAACAAGTCAGTGATGAAGCAGAGATTTTCTTGAGCTTCAGGCCTCCTGCCAGGAAGGTCTGCCCAAGGTGAATGCAATGTGCAGAGTTTTCCTTGTCTTTCTGGGCCTCCGTCTTGTCCTGGGCTTTTGCTTGTCAGTTGTTTTGGAATTCCCCTGTTTACAGAAGTTTGATTGTCCCATCTTTCCAGGAGACAGACCTCCCTCTCCCTGGTGTTCAATGCCAGCAGGCAGACCTTTGTCCCAGGCTGTCCCTATAGAGTTCTACACTCCTTTTGTTGTCTCAAGCTGCTTTTGCCTGGAAGACAAATCTAGGAGGAGGGGCACACTGGGAACCCACACGGGGGTGTAGGGGGGTGCACCCGGCTCCAAAGTACCCAGGGAAGTGGATCAGGAAGGGCGCCCAGAGCTTCTCCAGCGGCTCCCCAGAGCTGGGCTCTCCTGGCCTGACCAGCAGGTGCAGCCCTGCAGCTCACTGTCCCCACAGAGCCGAGGAACTGCTGCCTCTTTAGGCCTCTAAGTCTCCACCATCTTTGCCCCTCTCTGGGGAGGGTTTGAAACAACAGCTGCTGCCCCTTTGTACAGGTTGGGTTGGAGCAATGGCCGCTGTTGCTTTTGTCCCGCTTTTGTCTGGGTGGCTTGAAACAATAGTTGCCGTCTGAGCCAGGCCCCCAGGGATCTGAATTCACTATAATCAAAAGCCGTGATCAGCCATGTCTACCCCTGTTATTGGGGACAGGATTTTTATGTCCCTTTCTGACACCAGCAAGCTCGCCAGGGACTGGATTGCCTGGTGGTCACCGTGAAGATGCAGGTGCGTGCCAGTAGCTGCCATGGAGAAAGCAATTTACTGTTCTTTACTGTAATATATCAGCCTCTTCTTCCTGCTCTTTTCTGGATGCTTTAGAGTCTTCTTCTGGCCTCTGGATTTTCAAAATAGTTTGTTTGAGACAGTTCCTGTCTTGTTAATAGTTTTGGTGGAAGGGCTGAGTCCTGGAGCTCCCTACTCCATCATCTTCCCACAATCCTCTCCTTCGCTCCTTTTATTGCTGAGAAATATTACGTTGCATGAATTTACTACATTTTGTTTATCCATTCATCATTTGAAGGACTTTTTTTTTAAGATTTATTTATTTACTTGATCCATTTTAAACCCCTCCTTCCCCATTTGCTGTTTTTTTGTGTGTCCATTCGCTGGGCAGTTCTCTGTGTCTGTTTCATCTCTTCTCATCCTCCTCCTCCAGTCTTCACCAGGATTCGATCTTGGAGACCTCCGATGTAGGAGAGAGGTGTTCTAGCCATCTGCGCCACCTCGGCTCCTGGTTTTTGGAGCTTTCGGAGCATCACGTCTTGTCTCTCTCCTGTTATGTCATCATCTTGCTGCATGGCTCCCTGGCGGCTCACCAGCACACAGAGCCTGGCAGCCCATGCGCCTTCTATATATATATTTTTTTTATTTTACCGGGAGGGCCCGGGGATCGAACCCAGGTCCCTCCATATGGCAGACGGACGCCCAACTATTTGAGCCACATCTGCCCCCCAGTTGAAGGACATTTGAGGTTACCCTACCTTTTGACTGTCATGCTATGAATATATATGCATATAGGTTTATGCGTGGACACGTTTTCATTTCTCTTGGCTATGAACCTAGGAGCCGAATTGCTGGGTCATATTGCTGTTTAACGTTTTGAGGTACTGCCAAATAGGTTTCCACAATAGCTGAGCCATTTTACATTTCCACCTTGATGTAGAAGGACACCAGTTTCTCCACGTTTGCCAACATTCATTTTTTCCGGTGTTTTGGAGTATAGTTATCCTGGTGGCTATGAAGTGGTATCCTCATTGTGATTTAGACTTGCATTTCCCTACTAGCTAATGATGTTGACCATCTTTTCATGTGTTTATTGGCCATGCTGTGTCTTCTTTGGAGAAATGTCTCTTCAGGTCCTTGGCCCATTTTTCAGCCTGTTTATTTTCTTTTTATTGTTGCGTTGTAAGAATTCTTTATTTATTCTGGACAGATCTCTTACTAGATACGTGATTTGTGAACATTTTCTCCCGTTCTGTGGTTTGTCCTTTTTCTTTCTTTCTTACCTTTCCTGCCTTCTCTCCCTCTCTTAACTCTTACTCTTTTTTTCTCTCTTTCTCTCTTTCTCAAATAAGAGCTATTTTTAGAGTTCCATTTAATATTTTTTTCTTCTCATTTTCTTGATCGTATCCATTGAATCACAATTTTTTTAAAGGAGGTTCCAGGGATTGAACCCAGGTCCTCATACATGGGAAGCAGGCCCTCAACCACTGAGCTACATCCGCTCCCCTGAAGCACAAATGTTTTTAATTTTGATGAAGTCCGATTATTTTTTGTTCTTTGTCACTTAATGCTTTTGGTGTTGTATCCAATAAGGCTTTGTCTAACCCAAGGTCATGAAGATTTACATCTGTCTTCTTTTATGAGTTTTATACTTTAGGTCTTGCATTTAGGCCTGTGATCTACTTTTTTTAAACAAATCAATTTTATTGATACATATTAATAAAGTATACAGTTCATCCAAAGTGTACAATCAATGGTATTTGGTTTAATCACATAGTTGTATGTTCATCACTTCAATCATTATTAGAACATTATCATTATTTCAATAATAATAATAAACAAAAAACAGACAAACAAGAAAATTCCTCACCTCTCAATCTCTCTTTTCTTCCCTTACTGTACATAGCTGCTGTTTCTGGCTATTCTATCCAAAGTGTATAATCAATGGCTTTTAGTATAACCACAATGTTGTACATTCATCATCTTAAAAATTTTAGAACAATTTCATTGCTCCAAAAAGAAAGACTCTACACCTCTTAGCATTCCTTCCTCAGACCGACATAAACACTAATCTCATTTCATCTTTATAAATTGATATATATTTACATTTTATATAAATGGAATCATATAATATGTAGTACTCTGTGTCTGGTTTCCTTAACTTAGTATCATGTGGTTTGTTTGTTTTTTTTGTCTGATATCATTTTTAGTATTAACTTAACATTTGTTCAACCTGAAAGAAAAACAGTCTTATATATGAAATTCTACCCAATATTCATATTTCATATAATATATTTATATTTCACACAATATATTTAGTTCATAATAGCACATTCATGCAGTGTTTGTCCTTTTGTGTCTGGCTTGCTTCACTCAACATAATGTCCTCCAGGTTCATCCATGTTGTCATATGCATCACGACTTCATTTCTTCCTATGGCTGCATAATATTCCATCGTGTGTATAGTCCACTGTTCTCTCACTTCTTCTGGTATTGCTGGGTTCCATGGCAAGTTTGCTAACTCAGTTTGTTTTTTTGGATTCTTTGTCGCTCTGTCCCTCACTCTTCCTGGGAGTTGTGAAGCACTGTCGTGGTCTGCTGACCCCCAAATCAGGTCCCTCGGGCAGCTTTTGGCTCTTTCTCCGTTGTTTTTGTGAGAGAGTTGAGCCTTATCTGCCTAACCTGACGCCATCTTCCAACCCCTGTGATCCATTTTGAGTTAGTTTTTATGTATGGTATAAGGAAAGGGTCTAACTTCATTCTTTTTTTTTTTTTTTTAAATTAAAATTTTATTAAAGTATTATATCACTTATACATAAACATACATAAACAATAAGTGTATAGTAAAAGTTTTGAACTTAAAAAACAAATATATATAACGTCATAAAGGACTGCCATATCTCACCTCCCAATACATTGCATTGTTGTGAAACATTTTTAACAAATGATGAAAGAGCATCCTCAAAATATTACTACTAACCAAAGTATCTTACATTTGTTGTATTTTTCCCCCACCCACCCTATTATTATTATTATTGTTATTTTTATATCATTCATACATGAACATACATAAACAATAAGTGTATAGTAAAAGTTGTGAATTTACAAGGCAAACATGCATAACATTATACAGGGGTCCCATACATAAACCCACCACCAACACCTTGCATTGTTGCGAGACATTTGTTACAAATTACGAAAGAATATTGTCAAAATCTTACTACTGATTACAGTCAATAACTTACAATTTGGTGTATTTTTCCCCCAACCCACCCTATTATTATTTTTTAAAATATATTTTTATTACAGAAGTTGTGAACTTACAAAACAATCATGCACATGTGCTGAACACAACACCCCTTCACCAACACACTACACCATGGTGGATCATTTGTTAAAGATTATGAGATAATATCATCAGACTATTATCACCAACCATGGTCCATAGCGTACATTTGGCACACTTTTTCCATACTCTCCCATTATCAACACAGTACATCTTTGGCATAGATGCATGAATATACTGTTTTGCTGTTAACCATAGTCTATAGGTCACTCCAGTTGTAGTTTTCTCATGCTTCTCCACATTCTCACCACCCTGCAGTAGAGATGTACATCTGCTCTAGCTCACAAAGGACACTCTTGTATCTGTACCATCAACACAGTTCTCATCCACCTCTGGATTTACTGTGTTATTCAGTCCCTAGATTATTCTCTAGCTTTCTTTCAATTGACATTTCCATCCCTAGACTGACTACCCCTTCCAGCCACATTCTCATTTGTAAACCAGCTGTTACTCACTATAATGTGTTACCATCAACTCTACCATTTCCACACTTTTACAGTCAAGTTAATTAAAACTTCTACATACATTAAGCATCAGTAGTCTGTCTTAGTCCTCCTCTTGTCTCCTTTAAGAATCCATCTACCACCAGGTCTTGAAAATGTTTTCCTAAATTTTCTTCTAGAAGCTTTATGGTTCTTGCTTTTATATTTAGGTCTTTGATCCATTTTGAGTTAAGTTTTATATAAGGTATGATATAGGGGTCCTCTGTCTTTCTTTTGTCTATGGATATCTAATTCTACCAGCACCATTTGCTGAATGGACTGTTCTGATCGAGTTGGGTGGGTTTGACAGGCTTGTCAAAAATCACTTAATACATTGATGTGAAGGTCTGTTTCTGAACCATCAGTTCAGTTTCATTGGTCTATGTGTCTGTCTTTATGCAAGTACCATGCTGTGTTTACCACTGTAGCTAGGTAATATGATTTAAAGTCCGGAAGTGAGAGTCCTCCAACTTTGCTTTTTCTTTTTAAGATGTTTCTGGCTATTTGGTACCCTTTACCCTTCCAAATAAATTTGATAATCGTGTTTTCTATTTATTTTAAAAATGCTAGTGGAATTTTTATCGGGATTGCGTTGAATCTGTATATCAATTTGGGTAGAATTGACATCTTAATAATATTTAGTCTTCCAATCTGTGAGCATGTAATGTTCTTACAATTTTTTAGGTCTTTTTTAATTTCTTTTAATAACACATTATAGTTTTCTGAATACAAGTGTTTTACATCCTTGGTTAAGTTTATTCCCTAACATTTGATTCTTTTAGCTGCTATTGTAAATGGAATATTTTTCCTGACTTCCTCCTTAGATTGCGCATTGCTAGTGTCTTTTAAAGTCTTTTTCTTCTGATATAAGTATAGCTATTCCGTTTTGTTTTTTTTTGTTTTTGTTTTTGTTTTATTTTGGTTACTGAATGCTGCATGCGTGGAATATCTTTTTCCAGCCTTTCATTTTCCATCTACTGGTATCCTTGGGTCTAAGGTGAGTCTCTTGTAGATAGCATGTAGATGGCTATATTTTCTTACTCATTCCACTAGTCTGTGTCTTTTGATTGGGGAGTTTATTCCATTAACATTCAGTGTTATACTGTAAAGACGTTCTTATTTCATCCATTTTGACCTTTGGGTTTTATGTCTCATATTTTATTTTTACCACTCTTTTGAGACTTTTAATTACTTTTACTGATATAATCTTCGTTTCTAGATTTTCTTCCAAGCTTCTCTGTCTTGTCTTTTCTTTTTGGACTGTAGCATACTCTTTAGTATTTCCTGCAAGGCCGATCTCTTTGTTATAAACTCTCTCGGTTTCTGTTTATCTGTGAATATTCTGAACTCACCTCATTTTTGAAAGACAGTCTTGCCGGATATAACATATTTGGCTGGCAGTTTTTCTCTTGCAGTGTCTTAAATATGTCATATCACTGTCTTCTTGCCTCCATGGTTTCTGATGAGAAATAGGCACTTAACCTTATTGGGTATCCCTTATATGTTATGCATTGTTTTTCTCTTGGTGCTCTCAGAATTCTCTGTCTTTGGCATTTGACATTCTGATTAGTATGTGTATTGGAGTTGGTCTTATTTGGATTTATTTGGATGGGAGTTCGTTGTGCTTCTTGGACATGGATATCTATGTCCTTCAGTAGGGTTGGGAAATTTTCTACCATTATTTCCTCAAATATTCCTACTGCCCCTTTTCCCTTCTCTTCTCCTTCTGGGACACCCATGACACACATATTTGCATGTCTCTTCCTGTCATTTATTTCCCTGAGACTTTGTTCAATTTTTTTCCATTCTTTTTTTTCCCATCTATTCTTTTCTATGTTCGCTTTCAGAGGCCGTGTCTTGAAGCTCACCAGTCCTTTCTTCTGCCTTCTCAAGTCTGCTGTTATGTGATTCCAGTTTATTTTATTTTATTTATTTATTTGTTTACTTATTTATTCTTTATTTAGCTCTCCCAGATGGTCCTCTTATCTGTCTGCTCATTGTTTGCTCACCTTCTCCAGGAGGCTCTGGGAACTGAACCCAGGGCCTCTCATATGGTAGACAGGAGCCCAACCACTTGAGCCACATTCGCTTCCCCCTCCAGTGTATTTTTAATTTCATTTATTGCATCTTTCATTCCTATAAGATCTGCTGTTTTTCTATGTATGTTTTCAAATTCTTTGTGCTTATCCAATGTCCTCTTTTATTTTATTTTTTTAAAGATTTATTCATTTCTCCCCACCCCCTCATTGTTTGCACTTGATGTATCTGTTCGTCTTATTTGTTTCTTTAGCAGGCACCAGGAGCTGAACTCCAGTGTGGGAGGGAGGCGCCTAATCACTTAAGCCACCTCCATTCCCTGCTCTGGTGTGTCTCGTTCTGTCATCTTGCATCAGCTTGCTGCACCTGCCCATTGCATCAGCTCACTGTGTTACCCATCTTCTCTAGGAGGCACCAGGAACCTCTGCTCCCTGCTTTGTTGTGTCTCTCATTATGTTTTACTTCTTGTGTCTCTTGTTGCATCATCTTGCTGTGTCAGTTTGCCGCACCTGCCCATCACGCCACCTCGCTGCGGATGTAGTTAATGCTGTAAGCTGTGAAAGCTTATGCTGCCTGCGTTGCCCCAGGGACCAATGAAGCTTCTCCCACCTTTCTCCTCTGCCAGGGGTAGGGACAGAGCCACAGCTGTGTGTAATAATCCAGGTCATGCAGGCCTAGACTAGTGGCCAGAGAGATTGATGAAGCTTCACGCCCCTTCCTCCCTTGCCTGGGGCAGGGATGGAGCTGCAGGTGTGAGCAGCAATCTATGCAGTATGGGTCCAAAATGACTGCAGTTGCCCTGGTAGACTTCTGACCATTCAGTCTGTGCCAGCCGAATGTACCTGCAATTACCTGGAGAGGCTGGTGCAGGGCCCCCCAGCTTCCTCCCTGCCAGAGGTGGGGCTGAAGCCTAGGCTAGGGCTGCAGGCGGATATGGGTGAAAGAAGCAGGTTCCTACCATCACTGTGATTCTCAGTCAGCCCCACTTCCCCTCATGCCCGGATGGAGTCAAAATGGCGGCTCCTGGCCTCTTTCTGATGTGGACAGGTTCAAACTTTAGTTGTTCATAGGGTTATGCTTTAGCCAGTCGAATTTACTAATCAGTAGCTGAAGTCAGCGGCCAATCGCCTCTTCCTCCCATTTTTGGGAAATGGAGCTTCCAACTCCAGCCACAGAATAGGTCCTGAGGCGGCTTGTGCCGCCAGTGGAGGATGGGCACCGGCCTCCTCCCAAACAGGTGCTTTGGGTAGCTCTGGGTGATTGCTAACTACCCTGTAGGGCAAGCTGATCCTAGGAGCGCCTGGCTCTGCCGCCGTCGTGCTGGTTGTCCCTAACTTCATTCTCTGCACGTGCATATCCAGTTTTTCCAGCATCGTTTGTTGAAGACTATTGCTTCCTCTTAATATGCGTCATCGAATTATCTTGGCATGAGGCACTCTTTTTAACCTAAAAGAAGATTTGAAGTATTTGTAATAAAAAAATTTCAATCAACACAAAAGGGCATTCTATGAAAAATAAGTCTCCTTTCACACCAACCCCCAGTTTCTGTTTATCCTTCCCAGTGGCCAACTTTTTTTTAATTTTGTTTTTTAATATACTTTTTCAAAGATATTTTATACACATAAAAGCACATATATCTGAAAGGTAGGTTGAAACCAGGTGTTGGTGGACCCTGCATGTGCCCTGATATGGAAGGATATGGGGTGAGGAGTGATTTTCTCTGTTCTCGGCTTTTACATTCAGTTTGGTTAGTTTAGCTAACTCTAGCATTGTACATGTCTGCTGGGAATAATGTGCTTTGTATTCATCCTTCTTCAACTTGCTTTGTTGTGAATTCTTTCTCTGTTACTTACTCAACTTTAATTTCTATCTAAAAGAAATGCATACAGATCAAACCAAAATAAAGCAGACTTTAATTCTTTTTTTGCATTATCACTCTGATATTTATTTCAGGGAACTTCTGATAATTGGAGGTGTTGCAGCACGGGATCAACTTTCTGTTTTGGATAATGGGGTAAGTTGTGCTTTTATTATTTATTTATTTATTTATTTAGAGGTGCCGGGGATTTATTTATTTATTTATTTTGTGGGGCTGGGGCCGGGGATTGAACCTGGGACCTTGTATGTAGGAAGCAGGCACTCAACCACTTGAGCCACATCCGCTCCCTGTGCTTTCAATTTTTAAAAAGTATCTTTATGGGTTGTGTTTTGGCACTATAGTTTTGTTGTGTTTAAGGGGAAATTAAATGAGGCCAAAATTAGTAGAGGGTAAGAAAAGTATATATTTGTTCAAATACATCTTGGAAGTATACCTTTTCTTTCCCCAGAAGTATTTAGAACAGCAGTCTCTTCCAAACCACTCATGCAAAATTCCAGCGTACAGGGAAGCGGGTGTGGCTCAATCGATGGAGCTCCCGTTTCCCATATGGGAGGCCCCGGGTTCGCTTCCCGGGGCCTCCTTGTGAGGGCAGGCAGGCCGGCCTGCGCGGCCCAGTGGGCTAATGCAAGACCTCACAACAGGAAACGGGTGTGGCTCAATCGATAGAGCCCCCGTTTACCATGTGTGAGGCCCCGGGTTCGTTTCCCGGGGCCTCCTTGTGAGGGCGGGCCGGCCTGCGCGGCCCGGTGGGCTGATGCAGCAAGACCTCACAACAGGAAGCGGGTGTGGCTCAATTGATAGAGCCCCCGTTTACCATGTGTGAGTCCCCGGGTTCGCTTCCCGGGGCCTCCCGGGGCCTCCTTGTGAGGGCAGGCCTGCCCGCACGGCGCGGTGGGCTGATGCAGTGGGACCTCACAGCAAGGGGAGATAAGCAGACACGGAGAAAACACACAGCGAATGGACACAGCAAACACAAGCAGCAAGGGGGGGATAAGTAAATAAATAAATAAATCTTAAAAAAAAAAAAAAAAAAAAAATTCCAGCATACATGCGTTATTTGTATTTACTCTTTGAGGACTGAGAATTTTCTTCTAGCTTTCATGAACTAAGAGTCATTCCTGGGAAATGGAGGTGGCTCAAACGATTGGGCTCCTGTCTACCATTTGGAAGGTCCAGGGTTCGATTCCTAGGGCCTCCTTGTGAAAGGCAAGCTGGCCTGTGCGGTGAGTGCGCCCAAGCGGAGAGCTGGCCCTCGTGGAGTGCTGGCACAGCAAGATGATGCAACAAAAAGAGATACAGAGGAGAGACAATAAGAGACACAGCAGACCAGGGAGCTGAGGTGGCACAAGAGATTGGGCGTCTCTCTCCCACTCCGGAAGGTCCCAGGATTGGTTCCTGGTGCTGCCTAAAGAGAAGACAAGAGAGCAGACAGTGAGCGCAAAACTGGGCAGGGGGGAAGGGGGGAATAAATAAATAAATAAAAATTAAAAAAAAAAAAAAAAGAGTCATTCCTGAGGAGTGGATGTGGCTCAAACAGTTAAACGCCCACCTCCCGCATGGGAGGTCCTGGGTTTGGTTTCTGGTGTATCCTAAG
>JAQZBX010103212.1:0-11077 GCA_029593785.1 Cabassous unicinctus | reverse complement strand
TTACTATTACTATCATTAGTATAATTCTTTCTGATTCTGCCAAGAGTGATTTTGATGGTCAGATCACTTTTACCTCTGTGGGCCTCAGTTTTTTTGTCTGTAAAGTGGGAGGGCAGGACCAGATCTTTAAGTAACCTTGCCTCTTTGAAGACTATGTCTTACCTCCACTTTTCACTGTGGTTCTGGTACCTGTGCTACCCCCAGAATTAGCTGGCTGCAGCTGACCTGGAAGCTTCCTCTGGGAGCTAGAGCAGGAGGAGGGTGCTGGCTTTGGGAATCACAAAAGCCTAAGGGATGGGGGTGTTAGTGAGCAAATGGGGAGGCAAGCAGCATTGCCAGTGGCTTTGCTGAGCCCTATACCCCATTCCCACTTCCCCTCCCAGGAGACTCAGGATCTGGGCCCCTGGGCCCACCCCCTGCTTCTCACCACACAGCATCACAGTAAGTGCTTATGCTCTTGATTTCATCTGGTTGATGAAAACAAATGAATAGGTAGGCTGCTACAGTATAGAAGACGATGATCCTTGAGACAGAAAACTTCTGTCTGCCACTCAGTACTTACAGAACCTCAGGCCTGTTACTGAACTTTCTGGACCTTCTTTTCCCATCTATATAATGGTAAAAGCCATACCTACCAAGTCTGCCTCACAAGATTGTTCCAGAAACAGAGAGATCATGCGAGTCGAAACATTTGCTAAATCTGAAAGCCCTAGACAGCATGAGTCCGTGGTACAGTGGGAAGAACAGCTGCTTTATGGAGAGACTGGGGCCCCAGTTTTGGCATCACTGGCTAGCTGCAGGAAGTCCCTTAGACCGTGTCACTGGCAGGACACAGGTAATTAGTGCCTGGCTGCCCGCCCCCTCCCTTATTTTATTCATTACCATCCCAACTCCTGTTTTGTGTAGTCATCCACCAGGGTGAAGCTTACCATACAATTTTGGATTATTTAGGAGCACATAATGGGATTATAAGACCAAATCTGCCTTTATTTCATGCAACTTAAGCCTTATTATGTCTTCCAGTCATTTTTCCTCCAACACCAGTGACCAGGAGGTACCCTCACCTGTACACTGTGGTCACTGTCTTATAGAGCAGTGAAGGGGTGAGGACGCTGGCCAAAAAGATAGCAAGCCGTCAGGGGTTGGGATAAAACTGGATAATTGGCTCCATAATGGTAGGATTTGGCCGTAAATATCGCTTATGGTGACAGAACAGTCTCTTGTCTGTTAAGAGATTTCATTCTGCTCAAAATAATAATTATAACAATAATTATTATTATTCCACTTGTACTTTATGATACTCAAAATGTTTTCACTCCCATCTCTTAGGAGTTTCCCATGAAGTGGGATTTATTGGCCAGGTTATAGTGGATAAGCAAACTGAGTCTGGAGAGATTAAGTGTACACAGCTGTTAAATGGCTGGGCTGGAATTCAGTCTCAGGACTTCTGTCCCTGAGATCAAGTCTCTTGTGACTGTATCATGGCTGACCCTTAAGAATTTGCTACTAAGGCCAGTTTCCATGGATTTGCAGATCAAATGTCTCAATTTTACATTACAGGAAACATAAGCAAAAATTGTACAAGTGACGGATGGTCTGAGATGTTTCCAGATTTCATAAATGCATGTGGCTATAATGACCTTGAGGATGAAAATAAGGTAAGAGCATCCCTAGGTGGTTTCTCATATTTTACTTGATCTTTTACCTTTTTCATTCAGTTACATTAAACAGAGTCTGTTTCCTGACCTCAAAGAATTATTTCGATTTACTTTCCTCTGAGTAACAGTGCTACTTCTTATTGACCAAATTAAGTGAAGTCCCTGTTTCGGATCTGTTGCCAGGCATTTGGAATGATTGGGTTGTTTCATCATTGCTGAGAAGGGGGAGACTGATTTTCTTTGCCCACTATCAGCATGCTGCTGACAGTTGTAAAGAGACACCTGAAGAGTGGCGTCTCTGCCTGCTTGAAATGAGCTTAGCTTTTGTGATTGCATTCTGAGAGGTCTACCCTTGCTGCCATTTATGTTTCTTTGCCTTGTTTAAGATTTTGCTGTTGAGAAGCCATGGCAGTATTTTTTTTTCCTTAGCCCTGAGCCAGTAGCAGAGATACAACCAAAATTAAAGCATTCTCTTGCAAACTAAGAGACTCATGCCATCCTTAGTTGAGAGGTGTCTGGGCAGCAGGTAAGCTGCTAGCAATTTATCTCACACTATTGTGGTGATGCAGCCAGAGTCAAGCTTCCCCCCTTGTCAGATCAGCATTAATTTGCTAGCGCTATTTATAGAGATCTCGGAGGTGTCGTATTCTTGGTGAACCCTTTCTCCCGTGATGTTACTATTAAGTAACTGAGGACATTTTCCCTAAGCTCTGAGTGTGTCAGCCTTCAACTCTGGTAAAACTCTCTGCTCGAGAATTCTGGCTGTGTAAACTTTCTCAGCACTTGGGATCAGATTGCTATTTGTTCCTGGGCTCTCACCCTGAAACATTGTAAGATCATGGTTTATTTTATCACCAGGAAAACAGATTACTGTCTTCCTTCTCAGCAGGACCCTGTTAACCCTTGTTCAGAGCAGTCTGTGTTGTTTTCAAATACTTCACAGCACTGTTGGGGATAGGTGAGCACCTTATAAACCTAAAGTCAAAGGTGTGTATTGAAATACACAAGTTCCTGCATACATTGAACCCAGGCCAAGGTGTTAATTATATGGTAGAGACCAGAAGCCGTTTTAAGGAGAGCCTTAGGAAATATACATATACAAATATTTTTCTACAAGCCCACAAAATATTGGGTAAAATCATCTGTTCTACACTGCTGCCATTTCCCCACTTCTCTTCACGCCTGCCCCTTTGGATGTTTGTTCCCACGCCTTACCTTAGTCCCTGGCTTCTCACTATTCCTGCTTCCACCTGCCATTCCTGCCGCTTAGTGAAACCTTCGGCAATGTTTCTGTCTGATTATTTTTCCAGGGGAATTGACAAATCTTGCATACTTCTTTATTACAGATGGGGCTTTCTTTACTCTATTTACTAAGATTTGCAATTTAAAGCCAATTCTTTCCCCACTAACTTATTAAGCTCTAGGCAAGGAGGGATCCTGTATTTTAGGCAGTATCCCTCTAACTGGAAGATAAAACTCCTGACCAACAGTGGCCAACACTGGTCAACAGTGAATAATGATGATGGTGGTAGCTGACATTGTTGAATGTTCACTACGTACCAGATGCTGTCGTCAATATTATCGCATTTTATGCTGACAATAACCCTTTTTACCTACGGGGAAAGTATGTTTTAGAGAAATCAAATCACTTTCTCAAAGTCCGCCAGTTCCTAAGTGGATGCCCTGACTGGAACCCTTATCTGTTAGACTCTAAAGCTTGAGCTCTAAATTGTGGAGCTAGTCTGACCCATTGACTCCACTAGACAGGGGAGTTTTCACTGAGGCTGGCTTAGGCTGAAAGCACTAACCTTGGGCATTAACAGGTCTACACAAGCAGCCTGGACTGGGGACCTCAGTTGGACATATAGCCCACGGTGATACACAACTGTGTTCTTCTTAAAAAAATAAAGAGATTCCATTGTGGTGTCCCTTCTAGGGTAGCTGAGAGAGATCCACGGTGAGTGTCAGGAGACCTGGCTTCCAGGTACACAAGATATGCTCAGTGTACACTTCGGTAAGACCCTTGAGGCAGAGATGATAAATACCAATTTTGGATGCTTTTTGGTGAAGCCTCTCAGTGAGAACATAATGATTAGACTCTCAGCTATGGAGACTTGGTAAAGCTGTTAAAACCTCCCTTATCAAATAAATCCTGTACTGCTGGTACCTTGATTCTATCGTGTGTAGTGTTACAGTAATGACAACCGTCAGCTATGCTAGACTTTTGTAGGAAAGGGAGTTTCTTTTTAAGTTGTGGTGATGTGAGTGAAGGAAAGGTCTTATTAAATATTGCTAGAACCCAGCTTCCCCTTTGTTCTATTCTCTGTTCTATTTCAGTTGTACATAATTACCGGCATTAGCTTTTCTATGTCAAATGTATTTAACATTCTCCTCAGCAGCTCAGTCACCCTTTGGTTAAAAGTGAACGGCTTGGGGTGGCACCTCCGTTCTTTCAGGTCATCGGAAGAGATGCTTTAGATTCTGTGTCAGGGGGCCATTTTGTGCATCTGGGACACGGTGATTATAGGAAAAACACTTGGAACTTAGTGCTGCTAAATTCCACCCTGCACACCCTAGCCGACATACAGGAGTTAACTTACCAACCTCAGAGGAACTTAGACCCAGGAGAATAGATTCCATGACTTCATTAAAATTTTAGCCATGTTTAGAATTTAATGCAACAGAAATGTCCTATGAATTCCCTTCTCCTTCGTCCTTGCTTTCGGTCCTTTGCATCCTTCAAGGCTTAACTGGCAGCTTACATTTTCCACAGACTTTCCTGTTTCTTTTCCCTCATCACTAAAGTCTTGTAGTATTTTTATCCTACTCATTTTGAAGCTTAATCACATTCTGTTTCATCACATTACTGAGAAGTTATCTACAAGTTTATCCTGTATGCCAGTGATAGTTGGCCTCTTGGTGTGCAGGACTTTCTTTTGTGTTTATTAGGTCCCCACAAATAAAACCCATCTAGTTCCCACTGAAGCAGGTCATGGGGTTTAACTCTTTATGTTCATCTCTTGTTTGGCTGTAAGTACAAAGTGGTGGAAAAAGCCCTAAATCTGGGTTTGGATCCTAATTGTGCCCGATAACTTTGGGCAGGTCTTTCAGTTTCTTAGGCTGCTAAAAGCAGGTACCGTGAAATGGGTTTGGCTTAAACAATGGGAATTTACTAACTTATAGTCTGAGGGCGTGACAATGTCCAAATCAAGGTATCATCAAGACTATGCTTTCTTCCCAAAGACCAGCTGCTGCGATCCTTGGTGTTTCTGCCACATTGAAAGACACGTGGCGACATCTGCTGGTCTCTCCCTTCTCTTATGGGTTTCATTGCTTTTTCAGCCTCTTGCTTCCATGGCTTTCTCACTCTCTCTCGGTATTCATCCCATTTATATAGGACTCCAGTAAGAGGATCAAGGATGGGCCACACCTTAACTGAAGTAGCTTCATCACAAGATCCTACTTACAATAGGTTCACACCCACAGAAATGGACTAACTTTAAGAACGTGATTTTCGATTTTCTGGGGGTACATGCAGCTCTAAATCACCACAGCAGCCATTTTACTTCCTTGAAAAATGGCGATAAATACCACTTACTTCACTTGGCTGTTGATAACACAGTCCTTTGCCCAAATTCACTAATCTATTCATGTTTTATCTGAATTCAGAATACATTTTTTCATAGAAACTGTATGAAGCAGTGTTCAGGATCCTAGATAAGCTAGCTCTAAATTGCTATTTAATAGTCCAAACCAGGAAACCATACTGTTAAATTACATTGGCTCTCCAAGAATAAGACCTTAAATTTTATAGAATTTAATCCCATTTTAGGGATTGTTTCTGTAGAAAGAAGAGTTCTTAGACCAGGAGGGGGATTCCCCACCCCCAGCATGATGACCAGGAATCCAGGAGTGGCTTCCATAGCAAACCCCACCCCCTGGAAGAGCCTCCCAGAGTCTTGACCTTCTGGGGTTTGGTCAGATTTTGTTAGGGGCAGCGGAGACGGGTACCAGGGAGCTGGGAAAGGCAGAAAGTGTGTGATTCAGAATATTGGGGGCTTCAGTCGACAATGTGGTGGTAGCAGTGGTGGGTGGGACTTCTGAAGTTTACATTCGTTCATGTATGCTGTGTGTGTGACATTGGTGACTCTTCATTCTGTGTCTCTAGCAATTAGCACAATGATGTGTACTTACCACAGTGAGCGTCAGGAAATACCAACTGAGAGAAAAAGCAGCATGTCTTGTGTGTTTGTGTGTATGTGCATGCGTGTGTGTGTGTAAAAATTGCTAACTTCCATAAATAGAAAGAACTCATTCAAAATGTCATTACCTGCCACTCAAAGAACACAGACCTTGAGACCACATCAGCAACACTTATTCAGAACCTTGTGTTTGCAAGTCCCTGTAAAAGGTGTGAGCCTGATTTCATCTTCCTCCTTCCCTCCCTCCCTCCCTCCTTCCTTTCTTCCCTCCCTTCCCTTCCCCTTCCCCTTCCTTTCACTCATTCAATGATTAAACATTTTTTGAGAACCTCTGTTCTGAGCTCTGGCCTACGGTTACAAAGAAGAGTAATACTGAATCGGGGACAGTAGTGTGAGCTACATGCCGTTCTTGACTATATAAGCACACTTCAGAAATCAAACACTAATGCTGCTGCTTACAGTTTTTCCGCTTTCCTCCACACATGAGGCAGCATTTCTTGTGAAACCATCTGGAAAACTCTCCTTTGTCCATTTGATTCTTTTGAAAGGCCTGCTACTGTATCTTGCTTGCATGAATCGCAGAGCCCTCTGTAATTCCCTGATGTCTTTTCACTTGGTTCAAAAAGCCATTTTTCTCCTTAAACATTTCAGAGAGTCTGCAAATATCGTAAGTGCATATTCCCTGCTAATAGATTAGGAAGTCGAAACATTTTAATGTGAGAAAGTGAGGAAAATGGTGGCACACAAAAAAATGAATAATTATTTTTCCTGATTGCTGTTTCCTCTGTGAATTTTGAATACTTGGTTATTTTAGGGAATCATTTCAAAGATGAAAAAAATGCTACATGAAACCTGGGACTCCAGACACCCCTGTGCACCATCCTGGGCACGAGGAAAGGGTCTCGCTTGGTTGCTGAGCAGTCAGAACCAAATCCTGAACTTGCACTCCAGCCTTCCCGGGTTGAATGAAGGTGCAACATCCCTGGTAGGATTAAACCAGGGTTTCCTTCTTCCCCTCAGTGAACTCATGATTTCATCAGAGTCTCACTTCCTTCCCAGATTTATATTTTTAATTGGATTTCCTGCTTGCACACAGCTTTATTGGTTTCAAAATTAATTAAGTTCAAGAAAAAATTAATTAGTGTCCAAAAATCCACAGGCTTGGCAGCAAATGGTGAGAGAATTAAGAAAGAAAACACAATCAATAATGGGAAATCCTCTGGAAGGGGAAAAGGAATTTAAGACCCCATATAATCTCTCAAATGATGGCTGACACCATTATTTATGTAGATCCTTCTCTTTTTGAACCAAGGAAGACCCAAGTATTAGTAAGAGGGTTTTGGTGGTGGTTCAGGATTTTACTTTCTTTTATTTATATATATATATATATATATTTTTTTTTATTGTGGGTAAAAATCAAATTTTTCACAATACATACCAATATTTGTAAAATGATATATATATATGCATATATGTGCATTTGCTTACATAAATGTTATTTATATATATATATATTTTTTTTACTTTCTTGATCTCAAAAACCCACAGTAAACTTTTTTAAATTTTTATTTTGAAATAATTTCAAACTTATAGCAAAGTTGCAAAAAATACTAAGAATTCTATATACCCCTTACCCAGATACCCAGATTTACCAAATTTTAACATTTTGCCACATTTGGTCCCTCTCTCTGTCCCCCTCTTTATTGCTTTCTCTGTATTTCTTTCTATCAATCTATTGATCTCTTTTCTAAATGTTAGAGAGTAGGTTGCATATATCCTTTACAAATTAATATTTCCATGTGTAATTCCTAAGAACAAGAATATTCCATTCTATAACCACATTAAGTACAATTAGCAAGTTCAAGAAATTTAACACTGATATAAAGCATACAGTCTAATTCAGTTTTTTCACTTGTCCCAAAAATGTCCTTTTGGGCATTTTCACCTCCATTATTAGATCCAGTCCAGGGTCATATATTATATTTGTCATAGTCTCTTTAGTCTCTCTCTCTCTCTTTGTAAAATTGTGTAAAATATATACAACACAAAATTTCCCATCTCAACCACTCCCAATTATACAGTTCATTGGCATTAATCACATGCACAATATTGTGCTACCATCATCACTATCTATTATTGAAAAGTTTTCATCACCCCAAACAGAGACCCTGCCTGAACCCATTATGCATTAAATCCCTTTTTGCCCTAACCTCAACCCCTGGTAACCTGTACTCTACTTTCTGTCTCTATGAATTTGCATATTCTATTTATTTCATATAATTGGCTTCATATAATATGTGTTCTTTTGTGTCTGGCTGATTTCACTCAACCTGATATCTTAAAGGTTCATCCATGTTGTAGCATGTATCAGAACTTCATTCCTTTTTACAACTGAGTAATAGTCCACTGTATGTAGGTACCACATTTTGTTTATCTGTTTATCTGTTGATGGACACATGGATTGCATCCACCTTTTGGTTATTGTGAATATGTTGCTATGAACACAGATATAAAAAAATCTGTTTGAGTTCCTGCTTGATCATGTAGTAATTTGATGTTTAACTTGGTGAGAAACCATGAAATTGCTTGCCACACTGGCTGCACCATTTTACATTCTCATCAACAATGTATGAAGCTTCCTGTTTCTCTTCAGTCTTTATTAGGACTTATTATTTTCTTTTTTTTGTTTGTTTTGTTTCGTTTTGTTTTTTTAATAATAGCCATTCTAGTGGGTATGAAATAGTATCTCATTGTGGATTTCATTTGCATTTCCTTAATGGCTAATAATGTTGAGCATCTTTTCATGTGCTAATTAGCCATTTGTATGCCTTATTTGGAGGAATGTCTATTCAAGTCCTTTGACCAATTTTATTTGTTGTTTTTTTGTTTTGTTTTGTTTTTTGTCTCTGTTAAGTTGTAGGAGTTCTTTATATATTCTGGATATTAAACCCTTATCAGATATATGGTTTCCAAATATTTTTTCCCATTCTGTAGGTTGTCTTCTCACTTTTTGCTAAAGTCCTTGATATGCAAAATTTGTTTAATTTGATGCAGTCCAATTTATCCATGTTTTCTTATGTTGCTTGTACTTCTGGTATAACGTCTGAGAATCCATTGCCTAATACAGAGTCCTGAAGATATTTCCCTATATTTTCTTCTAAGAGATTTATAGTTTTATCTCTTGTACTTAGGCCTTTGATCCATTTTGTGTTAATTTTTGTATGTGGTATGAGGTAGGGGTCCATTTTAATCTTTTTGCATGTGGATATCCAGTTTTCCCTGCACCCTTTGTTGAAGAAATTATTCTTTCACCATTGAGTGGACTTGGCACTCTTGCGAAAAATCAATTAACCATGGATATGTTGGTTTATTGCTGAACTCTCAATTCTCTTCCATTAGCTTATATGCCTTTGTACCAGTACTACATTGTTTTGATTACTGTAGCTTTGTGGAATGAGTTTTGAGATTGAGAAGTTTGAGCCCTCTGACTTTGCTCTTTGTCAAGATGTTTTTGGCCATTTGGAGCCCCTTGTCCTTCCATATGAACTTGATAATTAGATTTTCCATTTCTGCAAAAAAGGCTGTTGGAATTTTGTTTGCTCTTGCATTGAATACGTTCATCACTTTAGGTAGTATTGACATCTTAAAGATATTGAATCTTCCATTCCATAAGTATGGGATATCTTTCCATTTATTTGGGTCTTCTTTAATTTCTTTCAGCAATAATTTGTAGTTTTCTGTGTACAAGTCCTTTACATCCTTTATTGAATTCATTCCTAGTATTTGATTCTTTTAGTTGATAGTATAATTGAATTGTTTTCTTGATAACCTTTTTAAGTTGTTAATTGTTGATGTAAAGAAACACCGGTGATTTTTGTGTATTGTTCTTGTGTCCTGCCACTTCGCTGAATTTGTTTATTAGCTCTAGTAGCTTTCTTGAAGATTTTTCTGGATTTTCTATGTATCGGATCATGTCATCTGCAATTAAGAGCTTTACTTTTTTTTTTTTCAATTTGGGTACCATTTATATCATTTTCTTGCCTAATAGCTCTGGTTTGAACATTAGTGCAATGTTGAATAGTAGCGGTGAAAGTGGGCATCCTTGTCTTGTTCCTGATCTTAGAGGGAAAATTCAGTCATTTGCTATTAAGTATGCTGTTAGCAGTGGGTTACTCATGTATCCCTTTTATTGTGTTGAGGAAGTTCCATCCTATTCCTAGCTCTGAGAGTTTTATCAAGAAAGGGTGCTGGATTTTATCAAATGCTTTTTCTGCATCAATAGAAATATTCACCATTTCCCCCTTCATTCTATTAATGTGGTATATTAAATTGTTTGATTTTCTTATGTTGAATTACTCTTGAATAGCTGGGATAAATCCTACCTGACCATGGTGTATAATTCTTTTAATTTGCTGTTGGATTTGGTTTGCTAGTATTTTGTTGAGGATTTCTACATCTATATTCATAAGGTCTATGGGTCTGTAATTTTCCTTTCTTGTGATAGCTTTGTCAGGCTTTGGTAATAGGGTGATGCTAGCCTCATAGAATGGGTTTGAAAATGTTCCCTCATCTTCACTTTTTTGTTTTTTGTTTTGTTTTGTTTTGTTTGTTTTTGAGAGTTTGAGAAGGATTGGTGTTAGTATTTTGAATGTTTGGTAAAATTCACCAGTGAAGCCATCCGGTCCTGTGCTTTCCTTTGTTGAGAGGTTTTTGATTACTGATTTGATCTCTTGTTATTGGTCTTTTGAGACCTTCTATTTCTTCTTGATTTAGCTGAGGTAATTTGATTGAGATTCTAGGAATTTGTCCATTTCATCTAGATTATTTGGTTTGTTGATTTACAATTGTTCACAGTATCATCTTACAATCTGTTTTATTTTTGTGAGGTTTGTACTAATGCCCTCCCTTTCATTTCTGATTTTTATTATTTGTATCCTCTTTTTTTCTGTTAGCCTAGCTAAAGGATTGTCAATTTTATTGATCTTTTCAGAGAACCAGAATTTTTTAAATTCTCTTTATTTTTTTGCTATTCTCTATTTCATTTATCTCTGCTCTAATCTTTTTTATTTCCTTCCTTCTGCTCACTTTGGATTTACTTTGCTCTTCTTTTTCTAGATCCATTAGGTGTGATATTAGGTACTGATCTTGGATCTTTCTTTTAAATCTAAGAATTTAAAGCTCTAAATTTCCCTTTCAGCACTGTCCTTATTGCATCAC
>JAQZBX010103211.1:0-12050 GCA_029593785.1 Cabassous unicinctus | reverse complement strand
GCAAAATTCACAATCACATTTCTTTTTGTTGTTAATGAAGGTCCATATTTCTTCCAGTATACTATTTGTACAATATGTTACAGTAAATGGATTTGCAAGAGTGGCAGGAGAAAGCATTGTTTCATAAGAATAGACAATCCAATTGTGAAGTTTTCTACCAATGAGTAAAGATAAATATTGAAGTATTTGGAGAAATATAATGCTTTATTTTTAAGATATGTAAAGGTTAGTGAGAATGATGAAATAATAATTATGGTCTGTAAATGAATTAGAATAATTGAAGGAGTAAAGTCTTTGAGTTTATGATCCTGGGAATAGATTGTTTTTATGTAGGAACAAGGGAAATTCACCTATTTTAACAAGCTATTAAAATGGAACACAGTCTGTTGGCACAGATTTATTTGTTTTGTGTATTTGATAGTGTAAAAATGTAAAACTTGGCTCTTAAGGCAAGATCATGCCTTATTCTGAAACAATGTCAGCAGGGAGGAAGTGTCCAGAATAGGAAGAGTTTGGGTTTTGCCTTGTGAATAAAGCAGACAGAAAGAAAAAGTGTGGTTCATGCAGCGCAAAATGGATTGATTTATTGAACAATGTTGAGATGAATACAGAAGAGAAATACTTAAATTTATCTGTCAATGATCATGAAATAATTATAACATAAAACCATGAACACAAACATAGGACTGTGTAAGACCTTTGAAATAGAAAGGTCTGTAAAGGAGGGTAAGACATTTGAAATTGAAAATTAATGATGAATAAAATACAGGATTCAAGGAAAGGAAGATGGCATCAGTTAAAGTGGACACTCATCAACTCTTTTGCAAAAGACAGCTGATTGGGGACAGGATCCTGCCCAAGTGAGTTGTTCTAGGAGCCCACAAGGTGGGAACCTTTGGGGCATCGATCAGGAGGGAGTTGTACAGGGAGATAGATTGCTCATGATAAAACCAGAACATAGAAAATAGCAAGGAAAAAGAAGAAGAAGAGCAAAGTGTCAAAGATAAAACTTAAAACACACACAAAACTAGCAGCTCCACAAAACTAGAGCAGGGAGAGAAGCTAATCAACTGAATAAACCCATTAAGATAAGTGAAGACCAGAGGGCAACAAAAAATTATAAACCACACTAAGAAACAGGAAGACATGGACCAGTCCAATGAAAAAATTAAAAACCAGGAAGAGATATAGAACATTGAAAAACTAATCAGAGTTGTACAAACAAATATTTTGGGCCAACTTAAGGAAGTGAAGGAAGAGATTAAGGATATTAAGAAGACACTGGGAGAACATACTGAAGAAATTGTAAACATACATGAAAAGTTAATGGATATGATGGTGATGAATGGCACAATCCAAGAAATCAAAAAGACACTGGAATCACATAAAGCAAATTTGAACAGGCAGAAGAAAGAATTAGTGATGTGCAAGACAGTACATCTGAAATCAAACAGATAGTAGAACAGATCATAAAAAAGATAGAAAAATCCATCAGGGATTTAGGGATTTAGACAACACAAAATGCACTAATTTATGCATTATAGCTATCCCAGAGGGAGAAAAGAAGGGAAAGGGAACAGAAGGAGTGTTAAAGGAAATAATGGCGAAAATTTCCCAACCCTATTGAGGGCGATGGACAGACATGTCCAGCAAGCACACCGCACCCCAAACAGTATAAATCCCAACAGGCCTACTCAAAGATAGATTCTTGCCAAAATGTCCAATGCTCAAGACAAAGAGAAAATACTCAAGGCAGCAAGAGAAAAGAGAACCCACAAATAAGGGAAGCTCAATAAGATTAAGTGCTGATTTCTCATCTGAAACCATGGAGGCAAGAACACAGTGGTATGACATAGTAAGGTACTCAAAGAAAAAAACTTCAAGCCATGAATTCTCTATCCAGCAAAGCTAGCATTCAAAAATGATGGAGAGCTCAAAATATTCACAGTTGAACAGAAATTAAGAGAGTATGCCAATAAGAAACCTGTACTTCAAGAAATACTGATGGAAGTTCTACAAGTTGAAAGGAAGAAACAGGGAAGAGAGAGATGGAGGAGAGTGTAAGAACAACTAAAAGACAAAAATGAAAACAATTTATAACATACATGCCACAAAGAAAATATGGCTCATGTAAGAAATTCCTTGAGAGTAAAAACACTGAATGTTACTTGATTAAACTAACCAGTCAAGAGACTTAGATTGGCAGAATGGATAAGGAAATATGACCCATCTATATGTTGTCTACAAAAAAACCACCTTAGACCCAGGGATTCAAGGAGGCTGAAAGCAAATGGCTGGAAAACAATTTTACAAGCAAACAACAACCAAAAAAGGGCAGGAGTAAGTATACTAATATTGGCCAAAATAGACTTTAAATGCAAAACTATTGTAAGAGACAAAGATGGACACTATATATTAGTAAAAGTGGTAATCTTTTAAGAAGAAAGAACAATCATAAACATGTATGCACCTAATCAGGGCACCTAAAAATACATGAGGCAAACACTGGAAAGAGTATGTAGAGACATAAAAGCCTCTACAATTATACTAGGGGACTTTAATGCACCATTATCACCATTAGACAGAACATCTCGACAGACAATCAATAAAAAAGCAAAGACTCTGAATAATACATTAGAGGATCTGGGCCTAATAGATATTTACAGAACGCTACATCCAAATACAGTGAGACATACATTCTTCTCTAGTGCACATGGATTATACTTCAAGATAGATCACATGCTATGCCACAGAACAACTCTGAATGAATTCAGAAAAATTGAGATTATACAAAGTAATTTCACTGAGCACAATGGAATTAAATTGGTAATCACTAAGGGCCAGAGAATCAGATGAGCCACAAAGATATGGAAGTTAAACAGCACACTCTTAGACAAACAGTGGGTCAAGGAGGAAATCTCAAAAGAAATCACTAACTACCTTGAAATGAATGAAAATGACAACACTACATATCAAAACATATGGGATGAAGCCAAAGCTGTAGTGAGAGGGAAATTCATAGCCATAAATGCATATACCAAAAAAGAAGAAAGAGCTAAATTTGAAGACCTAACTGCATACCTGGAGGAATTGGAAAAACAACAACAAACTAATCCCAAAGGAAGTAGAAAGAAGGAAATAAAACATCAGAGCAGAACTAAATGAAATAGAAAATAATAAAGCACTGGAAATAATAAAGAAAACCAAAAGCTGGTTCTTCGAGAAGATCAATAAAATTGACAAACCCTTAGCCAGACTAACAAAGAAAAAGAAAGAGCAGATGCAAATACACAAAATAAGAAATGAGGAAGTGGATGTCACCACTGACCCCACAGAAATAAAGAGTATCATGAGTGGATATTTTGAAAAATCATATGCCAACAAGAATTATAATTTAGAGGAAATAGAAAAATTCCTAGAAACTCACAAGCACCGTACATTGACAAAAGAAGACGGATGAAATCTAAAGTCCAATTACAAGAAAAAAGATAGAATTAGTCATCATTCTATCCCATCATTCTATCCCATCATTCTATCCAATCATTGGGAACGTTAGTCATCTTCTTCCCAACTAAGAAAAGCCCAGGACCAGATGGCTTCACAGGACTCCCATCTTTGGGAATACCAATTTGTTCAGAAATAGACAAGTGTGAGTCTTTCAAGAGCAAGGGCAGTTCCCAATAAGGGATGACAAACCAGTGTGTCAAGACCTCTTGCTGCATGTAACTATCATTCTTGTCATCCAATGAGTCAAGCCAAGGGGTCATTGTGGGCCCTGAGGGGATGGTGTAGGAGGAATAGAATAGATAAAACAGGGAAATTTAGTGGTCAGTGGAAATGTTCTTCATTACCATACAGTGATGCACATAGGACATGGTAAATATCATCAAAATTTATAAAAGTGTACGGTCTAAAATGTAAACCATAGTGTAAGCCATTGACAATGTTTAGTAGCTATGCTTCACTATTTGTTATAACAATGCTGCCATCCACATATAAGAAGGTATTATTATTGGGGGGCAGAAGAAAGGGGGAGAATGTTGGGTATATGAGAGTCTACTATATTCTGTGTTTGACTTTGTTGTGACCTAAAACTTCTTTGAAAACAAAATGAAAAATAGTGAGACACTGGGGAATAAGAGGGAGAAGGTGCCACAATACAGACTGGACATGAGATATTGCAGTGATGAAAGGCAAAAGTTCAAAAGAAAAAATTTTTTATACTTTTCATTTTTTTAGTATCCCAATTATTTAATTTTTGTTTCTTTTTTTAATTTTTATGTATTTTATCACTTACATTTAAACTTATTATTATTTCATTTTCCTATTAATTGTATTCAGCCTTGAAGAAGCTTTGCATCAGAGAAGGGTTAAAACTGGGATGGGGGAGGATCGTTGGTGTGGGGTGTCAGGAATGGGGGATGCATGGGAGGAAGCTCACCTTAGCATAAATATAAAGTATATAAAAATGTTCAAATATTCATGGGGCATTGTCACAGTGGGAGGAGACTCACACAATAAATGAAAGAATACTGAATTCCCATCCTGGAGAGCTCTGCCACATACTCTAAGGGAGGAGCAACAGTCCCCCAAGTGCAGGGGCAGTGACTGGGGAAGGAGGATGTGTCACTGATGGACCCTTGATATTGATGACAAGCCTTACGAGTCTTTGCTCTTGAAATTGAAACTTAGCCTGTTGTAATGGGTTGCCTGGGGTTTGCCTCCTGAGAGCCTCCTTGTTGCTCAAGTGTGGCCTCTCTCTAAGCCAAACTCAGCATATGGGACATGATTGTTGCTGATAAGCCTCCCTGGCACCGAGGGATTCCCACCAAGCACCAACTGGTGATGCAAATGGAAAATGACCTTGAATAAAAAGGGGAAAAGGTAAAGACAAATGAGTTTATATGGCTAAGAGACTTCAAAATGTGTTAGGAGGTCATCCTAGAGGTAACGCTTATGCACATCTCAGTAGGATCTCATTGAATTCCAAAGTGGATATCACCCCAAATAGTGGGGCTCCTGAGGGCTCTGGAGACACCCAAGTTGTATGTCAGGGCAGATAGCTCTGGAGTTTGGTGCCTTTCCAGTGGGCCCTACTTTGGAGTTTGTGCTGGACAGAGCTGCACTCAACTATGTCTTCCCTGCACATGGCTCATCTGTCCTTTCTATTCAGACCTATTCTTGGTGCTGGAGTTTGTAGGTTTAAATCCACAAATGTGAGTCTTTGAGCTGTCCATGTCCCAGCTAGGATTGGAACCTTGGTATAGCAGGAACTCCTACTCTACAGCTTTTTGGACTCACCCAGGACAACTGGTGGGGAGATGATGATGGACAATGGCCATCCCAGGGAATGGAGAGAGTCTGCAGTGGCAGGCAGGATAATCCCACCCATCTTACCCATGGGATATAAGCCCCCTCTCAACTGGAGGTGTAGTGGACATCACCATCCCAGACTCCTCAGGATGGGGAAAAGAGCTATGGACTAGAGTGGACTTACTTGTATTCTACTGTTGACATATCATGATTCAAGCAATGGAAGAAAGTACAACACTGGTGTGGAGCTACTGGCCACTGGATGCTCTGGGGTCAGGGAGAGGGAAAAGCAGTTGTAATACAGGGACTTTTTCTGGTCTTGGGAATTGTCCTGAGTGACATTGACACAACAGATATAGGCCATTTTGTACCATCATATAACATGCAGAACTGTGTGCGAGAGAGTGTGTTCTACAATGTGAACTATAGTCAGTGCTTAATGGTAAAGCCCCAGGATTGTGTTTATCAATTGCAATTAATGTGCCACACTAATGAAGGATGTTTATGTAGGAGGTTGTGGGAGGTGTGGGAGATGGGGCATATGGTAATCCCTATTTTTTTGTGTAAGGTTTATGTAATCTAAGTATCTTAAAAAAATTTTTTTTTAATGAATCACAGTTCATAGATGTTATCTCTCTCAGAAGGGGAAATTCTAGAAAATAGATTTTATAGTTTAAAAAAGAAATGTCTGGGCCAGAATGAATGCTAAGCACAAAAATACTCACTACTAACCTGACAGCTCACAGAGAAGAAAGAAGAAAAATTTGAAAAATCTAAGGAGGTTTTGTGAAAGAATTTGGGACAGCAGGAAAGAAATCCCAAAGCCTGTAAAATTCAGAAATTTATATAAACCTTGCCTTGCCAAGAAACACAGGTCTTGAAGGGAAAGTTTTTTAAGAGGTTATGATGGTGCAGAAAGGAAAATGAAAGCTTAACAAATAAAATCTGATCATAGAAGAATTATCTTTGTACATTTCCCAAATTAGGAACAAGAATTCAATAATGTAGTAATTATTTTCCCCTATACATAGCAAACATGTTTCATTACAAAATTTGGCAACAAAATATGACTAAAGAATTTAGTTTGTAATACATGAACACTAGAAGCAGACTATCCTCATGAAGCTAAACTCGAGAAGTATTTCTCAACCTACTTTCCTATATGTAAGCAAATTTCTGCATTCAAAGAATATAAGTACTTTAAACCCAAAGTTATATCATGTGTGTAGAAGGACAATGCTGTGATAAATCCATGTGATTGGAAATTTTTGTGGCTAATGGGATGTGTGGCAGTAAATTAATTTGTGAATCCCTGAAATAAGGTCTCTAATTTCATCTGAAAGGTATTCCATGCAGTAGAAGGTGAGGAAATGCATCAACTTATAACATGAAGAGAATCTGAAGAAGAATAAAAAATTAGAAGATTTATTTAAACTTTTAAATAAAAGAAGGTTTTACCTTTGTGCTTTTTTTTCCCTGAGTACTTGGTAAAGGAATTTTATAATTGAATGTGTCTCTCCTATGAGTTTAATTGGAATTTTTGCAAGGCATGGAATCTTATTGTATATATAGATCAGAGTAATTTATCTGCATTTTATGGTTGTGAAATATGAAAGGTTTGAATAAATGCTGAGTAAAATTTCACCCTTTTTTTCACTGATAGGTTGAAGCTTCTAGAGATGAGACAATCTATCCCAATTTGCCCTTCTTTCTGTAAAAATGAAAAAAAAAGCCAACCAGTTCTCCAAAAAAAGATATTAGTGTAGCATTTGAAAAAAGGGAGAGCAGCCAAATGATCAGGGAGAAGGACATTTGATTAATTGTCTTCTGTTTTAGTGAGGAGTAGTTACATCACATTAATAACTTTGACAATTTAACTTTGACTTATTATTTCTTCTCTAGAAGGAAAAGTGTAATGCCTGATTTGGTTTTTTTTGGTTTTTTAAAATATGTTTTTATTATAGAGGTTGTGAACTTAAAAAACCGTTATGCACAAGTGTGGAATTCCCATACAACACCTTTCCATGGGCACACCACATTGGGGTGGAATATTTGCTACAGATGATGAGATAATGCCATCAGAATATTAACACCAACTGTGGACCTCAGTGTACATTTAGTATATCTCTTACATAGCCCCTCACTATTAACACAGGACATCTTTGGCATTGATGCAAGAATATTACAACATTGTTGTTAACTATAGTCCATATGTTACATTAATTTTATTTTTTGCATGATTCTCCACATTCTTAGCACCTTGCAATAATGATGTACATTTGTTCTAGTTCACATGAGGACATTCCTGTGTTTGTGTATTAACCAGAATTTTCATCCACCTCTGGGCTCACTATGCTATTCAGTCCCTAGATTATTCCCTATTTTTATTTCAATTGATGTTTACATCCCTAGACTACCCTTTTCTGCGAATATCCCATTTATAAACAAGCTGCATTAGTTCTACTCACTGTAATATGTTACCATCTCCTCTATCCATTTCCAAACTTTTACAGTCAAATTAATTAAAATTTCCACATATATTAAGCATTAGTACACCTTCTCAGCCTTCCTTTTATCTTGTAATAACTTATATCTAGGTTTTAACTCCATGTGTTTATTCTTCATAGTGAGACTATGCAATATGTGTCCTTTTGTGTCTGGCTTAACATAATGTCTTTCAATTTATTGGTATCCTTGGGTCTAAGGGGAGTCTCTTGTTGAGTATATAGGTAGATCATATTTTCTTATCCATTCTGCAGGTCTGTGTCTTTTGATTCCCTAGTTTAATCCATTAACATTCATTGTTTTACTGTAAAGGTAGTTCTTCACCCATTTTGACCTTTGGATATTATCTCTCTTATTTTATTTTCATCACTCTTTTTACAGCCTTATTTACTTTTACTGATATAATCTTCATTTCTAGATTCTCTTCCAAGTGTCTCTCTCCTGCCTTTTCTTTTCATGCTTTAGCACTCCCTTTAGTATTTACCACAAAGCCAGTCTTTTTGTTTCAAAATCACTCAGTTTTTATCTGTGAATATTCTAAACACACCCAATTTTTTTTAATACATCAATTTTATTGATACATATAAATAAAGCATAAATGCATCCAAAGTGTACAATCAATGGTATTTGGTGTAATCACATATTTGTGCATCCATCACTTCAGTCATTCTTAGTGCACTTTCATTATTCCAAGAATAATAATAACAGAACAATAATAATAAAATAAAACCCATCACCTCTCAATCTCTCTATGCTTCCCATGCCAAAGACAGTCTTGCTGGATATAAGATTCTTGGCTGGCAGTTTTTCTCTTGCAGTACCTTAAATATGTCATACCACTGCCCTCTGACCTCCATGTTTTCTGATAAGAAATCAGCACAAACTTATTGGAACATCCTTATATGTGATGAACTATTTTCTCTTGCTGCTCTCAGAATTCTTTGTGTTTGGAATTTGACATTCTGATTGGTAAGTGTCTCAGAGTAGTTCTGTCTGGAATTATTCAGATGGGAGTATGTTGTGCATCTTTTACACATATATCTATGTACCTCAATAAGGTTGGGAAACTTTCTACCAATATTTCTTCTAATATTCCTTCTGCGCCATTTCCATTCTCTTCTTCTGGGACACTCATGACACATAAGTTTGCACATCTCTTTCTGTCATTTAGTTCCCTGAGACCTGTTCATTTTTTTTCCCATTCTTTATTTGTTTTTTTTTGTTGTTGTTGTTGTTGTTGTTGTTCACTTTCAGAGGCCATGTCTTTGAGCTCAGTGATACTACCTTCTGCCTGTTCTAATTGGCTTTATATGCCTCCAGTGTATTTTAAATTTCATTTACTGTGCCTTTCATTCCCACAAGTTCTGCTATTTTTCTATGTATGCTTTCTAATTTTTTTGTGATCGCCTAGTGTCTTCTTAATATCCTTAATCTCTTTAGCCATCTCATTGAATTTACTCAGATTTGTTTGAACATCTATGATTATTTGTTTCAACCCCTTTATGTCATCTGGAAGCTTACCTTGTTCCTTTGACTGGACCATATCTTCCTCTTTCTTGATATGGATTGTAATATTTTGTTGGTGTCTTGGTATCAAGCTTACTATGTGCATTTATTCTGGGTACAGTTTTGTCTTTCATTTATGACTTTCTTGCCATTTCACCCTTGCTGGTTGTGTAGTAGGAGCTGAAGGTGTAGCTGATATTGTAAGCTTTGGAGCCTGATGCTGCCTGCATTGCTCCAGGAATCTTCTCCCACCTTTCTCCTCTGCCAAGGGTAGGGATGGAGCTATGGCCATATTTAGTAATTGCATCCATGCAGGCAAAAACCATATTAGTTGCCTAGAGAGATTGATAAAGTCTCACAACTATTCCTACCTTACCTGGGATAGAGATGGAACTAAGGTTTGGGCAGCAAACTAAGCCATGTGGGTCAAAACTTACTGGGGTTGCCCAGATAGACAAACATAGCACTGCCGCCTTCCTCCCCTGCCAAGGGTGGTGGTGGATCCTCTGGATTGTCCAACAATCTAATTTGTGTGGGACTAAATTATCTGCAGGTGCCCTGAAAGGCTGAGGGAAAACTCTCCTTTCTGCCCTTTATGGGGTAGGAATGCAACCACAGGCTCCCAACTGCCCAGTTCATACAGGCCAAGAGTGCCTGCAGTTGCCCAGACAGGCTGAGGATACACAAGGCCCCTCCTATCCTATTGGGTGGTGGGGGTGGATCCACAGAAACCTGACAGTCCAGTCCATGCAGGTGCTTTAGAGAGCTCTGCATGGTTACTAACTGCCCTGTAGGATGAGCTAAGTCTTGGAGCTTCTTACTCTGCTGCCATCTTGCTCTGATTTGTTTTTATGCAGCTGAAGTAATACAAGCTATGAGGACTAAGTGCATATTGACATCCTTATCCCAGTTCTAATGAATACGATCTTATTTGGCAAAGCATTATTTGCAGATATAATCAAGTTAAGATGAAATCATAATAGACTTGGGTGGAACCTCATATCATTGATGTTCTTATTAGAAGAGGTGAAGACACAGAAACAGGCACAGAAGGAAGAAAGTTATGTGAAGACAGGCAGAATTTAGAGTTGTACTGCCTCAGGCCAATGGAAATATATTGCCAGTGACCACTAGAAACTGGGAAAACACAGGGAAGGATCCTCTCCCAGATCCTTCAGAGGCAGAATGGCCTTCCCAATACGTTGATTTAGAATATTAAGCATCAAGAACTGTAAGAGAGTAAGTTTCCATTGTTTAAAATTATCTAGTTTATAGTTCTTTGTTATGGCAGCAGTAGGAAATTATTGGAGGGGTTCATATATTCTCTCTTAACAATAATCTTTTGTCTGTTTTTCCTGTTCTTTAGACCCAAGCATAGCTTCACCTTGTTTTCTCACATTTATACTAGTTCATTGAGAGTGCCAAACGGTCATCTCCAGGCCTTTCACCTTACACATCATAAGCAATAAGACTGGCATTTTCCTCTCCATGCATCTGATTTCTGAAGTGATCTCTATATATTTGAACCCAGAAGAGGAAAAGTAGTTATATTTAAATTTTCCCTAAAATTCCAGTGACATTTTATATCCAATTTTCCAGAATATTTTTCAGTCTTATAACATTGCCTGTCTGCACCCTCCCTGACTCCCAGCTGACAATGAAATCCATGATTTATAGGATGGCCATTCCTGTTACCTATTTACTGATTAGTTGTATTAGTGATACATCATAAGTAAAAATTGGAAATATTTTTCTTAGTAGGTCAAGTGTTCTTTCATTTATTTATGTTTTAAATATGTAGACATTTTTATTTGTGTGATATAAAATGTATACTTTTCATTGTTGCTATTTAATATTTTCCTAGAAAGCTATGTTTCATAATAAAATTAGGAAAATATCATTGTAACTTTTCTTCTCATTGTACTTTTATTTGTTTCTTTACATATTATTTTTTCAATTACTCTTGAGTTTTAGGGGACATCTACGGACTGAAGTATATTTCACTGTTCCTAAAATAAATTATTTAGTCAATACCAGTTACTAAGTAGTCCTTTCTTTTATTAAATATAATATTTAATATATACTTTTCATATATCAAATTATGCATGAACAAGTAATTGATTTCAGCAATTACAACACAATTTCTTTGTTTTTTCATATTTTAGATAAAATTCAGCACCATAAGAACAAACAATGGCATTCATATTTTATATCAATTCAAATATATTATATCTACAAATTGGGAAAATTTATTTTCCTAAATTATTCAAAATATTTATTTACATATTATCACAAGATTTTGTAGTTTCATTCATAGTGCCTCCACATTTTCAGGTGATAATACTTTAATTTTCTATTCAGAAGTACCACAAATACTTTTGTAGTACTGCTGCTTTAACAACACTTTGATAATCCAAATAATACAGAAACAGGGATGAATGATCAGTAAGATTGTTTCTCATCCAGCAATAACCAGAAAATTGTACTGAATAGTTTCAGAGTTAGTACTGGAGAATACCCTCTGATAGAAATTTAATGGGAGAAATGTCATTCATGAAACTTGAAACCCATGCTGGCTTTAAAGGATGCATGACATATACTCTCTAAATGATGAAGGGAAGCCATGTGAAAAATAAACTTGAAGACACCAAGATTTGCACCTGGTTTCAGGATCTAAGTAGATCTTAGCTATTTCCACACCTGAGTGATGAAGTCCTCATTGTGGA
>JAQZBX010103210.1:0-11079 GCA_029593785.1 Cabassous unicinctus | reverse complement strand
CTCTGGATTCTAGATTTAGGCCTTACAGTTGCAGAGATTCTGATGTCCCTAGCTCAGGCAGGATTGAAAGTCTGCTCCAAACCAGTCACTTAGAAAGTGGGCGCGCTCGTGGAAGAAGCCTCTCTCCATTCCTTCTATCAGCTCTCTCTCTCTTCTGACTCTCACCCCTCTCACTTGCAAATACTCTAAAAACATCTCATTTTTTAAAAAAAGCACATGACTCAGAGAATCCCACACCCTCCCCTGATAGTCGCCCCTCAGCCTCTGTGAAGCCCTTTCTGCCTTCCCCACATGACTGCAATGTTCTCTGGAAGTCCCTAGTGACTTCTCCACATCCAAAACAGTGCGGCCTTACTTGGCCCCACATCAGCATCTTCCACTCTGACCACTCTCCCCCTCCGGAAAGTTGCTTTCCTGCTCTCCTGGATACCCCCAGTTCACACCAACTGTCCCTTCTTCCTCTGCCCAGCCCTGGATGTGGAGCTTTCTTCCCAGTACCACCTCTCTTTCCATAATATTCTTTCTAGGAGGTGCTACAGCTGCACCCCTGACTCCAGATAGCCCCTACTCCCACATGAATCCAGAATCTTCCATGCTAGCTCTTTCTCTCTCCTGAGTCCAGAACAGCAGAGTCAACTGCATGATGGAACTCCACACCTGCTTGTCTACACTGGCCTCAACCACACCTGTCCAAATTCAAACTCTCCACTTCCCCATCAAAACCTGCTCCTCGGTGGATGCTGCCTCAGTTGGCAGCATCAGCAACCTCTCCACCCAAGGCAGAAAGCACAGGCATCTTGACTTCTTCTATTTCACCCCATTTACTGAGTCACATCAGCCCCTCCCCTGTCCTCACTGCCCCAGGCCCTGGTCAAAACCACTCCACCTCCTGGCCAGGCTGTTGCTATCACATCATAACCAGTCTTCCTGCTTGCTTCCCCCATCTCCTCCTCACTACCGTCAGCACTGCCTTCCGAAAGTACATAGCATATTACCTTCCAGATGAGAACCACTCACTGCCAAATCCAACACTGCCCCACAATACCTGAACATACATTTGAGGTCTCTCTCTCCTACCAGGTCATAAACCCCTTAGTGGCTACGTCTGCACCTCAGTGGCCGTGTGTCCGAAAGCCTGACCCATGGCAGGTGCACAGCGATGTCTGAAGAAATGAAGCCACCTCAGGCTGTGAGCCCTCTCCAGCTTAGCTGGCCTTGTTCTCTGAAACTGCAATGCCCTTCCGTGATTATTTCAGGTTGAAGAGTTCCTTCGGAGCTGCTATGTAAAATCCACCAAAGTATCCCAACATGTTTATAAGTGGTTAAGGCCCTACCTTAACTTTCTACAATATTGAACTGACTGTTTATCCACATCAAGCAAAAATCTCTTCACTGTGTGTTATGGATAATAAAAATAAGTGCATCAATTTTTTTCACTTTGACTCTAACTTGTTTTATCAGTTGAAGTCCAAACAGGAAAACATGAAATCCTTCTAAATATTTAATACAGAGGGAATTTAATAAAAAATAATTAGTCATGCAGGTGGTGGGGGAGCTGAGACGGTGAAGCAGCCCACAAAGCAGGAAGCTGCTGCCACTTCTGGGCTGGAAGGACAAAGGAGGCCTAAGTGGCAAGTTGACGAGGCGTAAGCATCAGGGCTGCCAGCCTTCACGGGACCCTTCCACAAGCCTGGATCTAATTTTGTATTCATAATTTTTTATTCTTTTTCCTAGAAAGGGTCCCCCAAATTTTGTAAGCTTCAGGTCTCACAAAACCTGGATCCACCACGGAGCATGGAGGAAGCGTTACTGGAGATGTTGCCTGCGGATGAGAGAGATGGGGAGAAATCCCCTGGCTTCCCCTCTGTCTGTCTTCCAGTCTCCTGCCAGTACTTCCCATTGGCCAAACCCAGCTAGCAGCCAGCTGGCACGTGAGCCTGGGAAACACGTCTGCGGGGTAAGACCCCATGATACAGAGCAGAGCAGGGGAGAGGCAAGGAGCAGATCTGAGAAAAGCAAAGCCGAGGACCAGCATATCAGTCTCACCCATCCCCCCTTAGGCACTCAGTGTTAGAGCAAAGGTGTCCCACAGGCCAGTATTAGCCCAGTGAGCACATGACATGCCTGTGTCTGCCTCCCAGGTCTGCAGACTCTGAAACTCCATCTTGTTATTGCCCCAAAAGTGGGCAGAATTGGGGAGGTAGACTCACATTAAACAAGCTTATAGAAACTCAAAACATAAACATGAAAACCAATATGCTAATTTGTAAAAAAAAAAAAAAAAATAGCCCTATAACATGGAGTGGCATGTGTGTGGACAAGACCAGATCAATTCTCTTGCTCACTTTAGCACACAATTTTTGGATGCTAATGCTGTGCCAGGTACTACTAAGCAATGGAGAAACAGGTGAATAATACTCAGCCCCCACACCCCAGGGGTCTAGTGATGACTTTAAAGTAACCCTGTATGATTCTAGCAATGGAAGAAATTACAACATTGATGTGGAGACAGTGGCCACTGGAGGCTCTGGGGGCAGGGAGAGGGAAAAACAGGTGTAATATGGGGGGTTTTTCAGGACTTGGGAATCGTCCTGAATGACACTGCAACGACAGATATAGACCATTTTATATCGTCCCATAACATGTAGAACTGTGTGGGAGAGAGTGTAGACTACAATGTGAACTATGGTCCATGCTCAGTGGCAAGGCCCCAGGATGCGTTTATCAATTGCAATGAATGTGCCACACTAATAAAGGATGTTGTTTATGTGGGAGGGTGTGGGAGGTGTGGGGAGTGGGGCTTATGGGAATCCCTATATTTTTTGTGTAACATTTATGTAATCTAAGTATCTTTTAAAAAAATAAAAATATATAACTTAAGAAA
The DNA here is from genome assembly GCA_029593785.1 of Cabassous unicinctus. Lineage (NCBI taxonomy): Eukaryota > Metazoa > Chordata > Mammalia > Cingulata > Chlamyphoridae > Cabassous > Cabassous unicinctus. The sequence continues at coordinate 8,195 of JAQZBX010103210.1, read as the reverse complement.
TAAATAAATAAAGTAATCCTGTAGACCCTGACAGATCTAAATGGAAAAGAAAGGACAATTCTCGTTGAGCATGGACCCACAGCCAGGCAAGTTAACACGATTTAAACATTTCGTGCAATCGGGCTCTAACAGATCCAGGTGTCAGACTTCACCACAGAGACGGACTTGGCAGGAAAATTATAAATAGCTGTTTGCCTGTCAGGGTGCAGCCTCAGCTGGAAAGAGCTCAGGTTAGCCTCTCTGACTCCGTTTTCCTATGCTCCACACTGACCACCACCCCTTGTGATGGGCACATGCACATAGCACCATCGGTTTAGTTACAGCCAAGTCCAACACACGTGGGGGCCATTTGCTCACATGGCACAGTGATCCTGAACTGTTTCTGCCCTTCAAGAATCTCATAAAATCTCAGCCTCCCTCTGAAATCCATTTATACACAAAATTGTGCATATCCTGCTATGGAGATTCTTTGACTTCATGGCCTCCAAGCTAAGAATCCTTTCTCTAGAACAAGGTTTCTCAACCTCAACACTATTGACATTTGGGCGAGATAATTCTTTGTTAGGAGGGCTGTCCTGTGCATTGCAGGATGTTTAGCTGCATTCCTGTCCTCTATGCACTAGATTCTGGAAGCTACCCCTTAGGCAGTTGTGACAACCAAAAATGTCTCCACATATTGCCAAATATTTCCTGGCAACAAATCGCCCAGGTTGGGAACCACTGGTCCAGAGGGACATTGGCCACCTCTGCTCTTTCTCCATGAGTATTGCATGGAGGGTCCAGCCCTAAGAGTAGCCAGGTACCCATACCTGCCCTACCTGGACTTCAGGCTATAGGCCAGTTGGGCAGATGAGTTAACTTAAAAAAGAAAATATTTCAAGGTGTCTGCACACAAGGATTACTGATGTGTAAAATAAACGTCCGTGTGGACACGCATTGGGTGGGAACTTGGAAACATGCCAGATGATTGACCAGGGGTTGGAGGGCTTTAACGTGTTTGTTTGTTTCCATCCTTAAGGAGGAGGAGAACCGTCACTATTTGTGTGCATGTGTTTATAAAACATTATGTGACTATCCCCGGCAGCCAACTAACCTGCAGTCCACCTGCAGCTGTTTGGGATCCTTAACCCTGTGAAGGAATCTGTGTGTTTCTGTTACAGCTGACATTAGTGTTGCCCCCCCCCTAAATGATGAAACCTGCAGCCCATGTTAATTGCCAAGGCTGGAGATCATCTGCCCACCCGCATCTCCACCACCAGACACAAACTGAGGGTCTGTTAGAAGCCAGGCACTGCGCTTCGAGGTACAGCAAATCATTTAAACATCACAACAAGCTACACAGGTAGGTATTTTTGTCCCCACTTTAAAGAGAAAAAAAACAAGCTTCAAAGAGGTTTAGGAAGTTGCCAAGGGTCACACAGCCAGTGAGTGGCAGAACTGGAATTAAAACCCAGCTCCTCCGAAACTAGGCTCTCTCCTGTCACTGTCGTGTGTCTAGTTCAATTGCAAATTTTTAACTAACAGCATCCAAGACAGGAAGAAGCAGCCTCTGTGACATCTATGAAAATCAAGGCAATCAGCTCAATTCCTTCACATTAATGGGAAAACTCATCAAACAGATAGTTGACCTCAAACCAACATAAACTGCTATTGACAGATATTTTTTGAAATATATGGAACCCATTTAGAGCAGTGGTTGAGTCTCATCTATAAATTCCCAGAAACTACATGCAGGGCTGAGGGTACGGCAGAAGCCCAAGAATTCCAGCTTGGAGAATTTTCCTGCCCATCCCCTCATCAGGAGCTGCCAGTCACTGGCTCTGGGCAGGCAAGCATTCCTTAGCTTTTAGCTACCAATGCAAACCAGGGACCTCCTCATTCTGCCCACATAACTCCAGGGGAAGTCTGGGACAGGAATGGAGAGATTAGAATGATGGGGTTAGTCCAAAACACAAATGATGCATTTCCTCCCAAATATGAAAACAGCCCCAAAGCCAGAGTGTAATAATAGGTTTTCCCAATATAGTTGCTTTCATAGAGAGTTACAAGTGTCCCTTGGGTATACTAACAGGTCTGGATTTCTTCCTTCCTTCCCTTCATCCCATGCCCTCCCTCCCTCCTCCCCCCCCTCCTTCCCTCCCTCCCTCCTTCAACAATCATATCCTGACCTCCTCCTTTGCACCAGCCCCTATGCGGAGCTCTGGGGATACCAGGATACAAAGATGAACGAAAGCTAGACTCTGTCTCTCCTTAGAGTCTGGGGGATGGGCAGGTGGGGCAGGGGGATGGATAAACAATCCCGAGAGAATGTGACAGGCCCTAGAATGGAATTGTGCTATTGCCTCCTCAAAAAGATGACAACATTTAAAGTATTGTAGGGATATATTTCATGGACCTGAAAGATTTTAGAAGTCAGAGTTAAAGTGGCATCTCAGAAGGAATGACGTTTATGTACAATAGCCCAAATCCTGATCTCAAAATTTCTTGGGAAAACAGAACTTTGATGGGACTCCTGAATTCTAGGCCATGAAATCCTAATAAAAGGAGAAAATGAGAACAAAGCTATTTCCTTAAAGAACAAGGGTGGGGGGTGGAAAGGGCAAGGAATGTGGCTGATGAGTGCTACTTTTCTTATTCTTCATTATATTCACTAATATTTTATTGTTTTGGGTTTCAAATTGCCCTTGCATTAACTTATTTTTGGTTCAAGACAACCCTTTGAGGTAGTTGTTATCATCTCCACACTGGTGAGAAAATGGAGGCTGGCGGGGGGGCTCTCCCAGGGGCTCACAGCTAGGGGAGAGAGGAACGGGTCCCTCAAATCCACATCTGCCTGCCTGCAAACCCCGTGTCCTTCTCGCTAGACCACAGCAATTCCATGCGTGCGGTGAGTCCTGGGAACTGAGTGATGTTATTCAACTGCAGCCTCCCAGGCATCACGTGGGGAGTGGAAGGTGTGTTCAGGAGGCTCTGAGGTGTTGGAAGAGAGTAAAATGGGTTTTGATGGAAAAGATTGTTTTACTTATAGCGGCTCCAAAAAAAAAGTGATTCACTCTTCAGGCCTGACATGTTTTGAGAGACAGACATGCCTGTAAGTTTGGCCAGACTCGTGGGTGCCAGATGATAATTGACAAAGACCCCAGGGCTTGGTGATCAAGCCAGGACTTCCTCGTGCTCCTCGCTGGGCTCTCCAGGGGCCAAGTGCAGCACATAATTAAGTCAGATGGTTGCAGAGGGGAAGAGATGGGTCATTTTCTCTATGCAGTGGTTTTCTTCTTGGCAAGATACAGAGTGACACACTTCAGGCAGCAGGAAGATCATTTCCATAAAAGTCGGAGGAGAGGGAGGGAAGTTGTGCAGTTACTGAAAGACAAACAAAGCCCAAATGCCATAAACAGAGGATGGAGTTCCCAACCAGAGGCACAATTATCTCTTACCTCAAACTTGGCTGTAACTCAAAGCAGCATTATAAGAGATTTTCTCATGCACATGAGTAATTGCCCCACTCATTAAAATGTTATAGATGAACCTCACTTGGAAAGCAGCAAAGTGTGAATTCCAAGGCAAGACCTGAAGGAGGCTTAAAGGGGCTCCAGGAAGTCCTTGCAGAGAGCAGCAAGGCGGCCCAGCAATCTTCTGGAAGGTGAAGCAGTGGCCACAGTGAAAAGAAAGGCCCAGAGAAGAAAAAGAATCACCCAATACGAACACTAACCTCGCTCAAGATACCTTTTCGTCTTACTACCTTCCATTTACTGAAAATACAAGTCCATACATTAATGAGATTATTTATGTCCAGAGGAATGAGGAAAAATGCCTTTTCAACCTCAACTTCACTTACAGTTCAACCACTTGGGACTCTTCCTTTTTGGAACAACATCAGTCCCTGCTAAAAAGAAAGAACTGATGGGATTAGTAACAATGTAACATAATGAAGGTGTGACTCACATGGGATTGAATGACATGACAAAGAACCACAATGATATCCTTAACCCACAAATTTGGGGCCACCATTTTTCCACTATAGACATTTTCATGACTTTTCTAGGCTGCTGAACCACTCAAGAAGAGCACAGGCATGACGTTCAGGTATTAGAGGTTCTAGTCCTTGCAATTGATCAATCTTGCAATTGATCATGCAAGAGCTGACCCTAGAATTAGAAATAATCAGATGTGGATGTTTAACCCTACGTATCATCTGAAAACTGTGACTTAGTTAATAATGGAAACATTCAGCAAGATAAGGAATTCAGAAGAAAGAGTAGCATGGGTAGAGGGAAACAAAAGCATTGAGTTTTCTGTGAGACCTACTGAGCCCAAAGCACCTACATGTAGGCCATGGCCCCGTGGGAGTTACCCCATAAGCAGATGATGACCCACATTTCAAAGAGCAGAAGCAGACAAGACGTGCTCAAAAACTGGAGATGATATTTACCTTTCCCTGCTTTCATATCTGAAATGCGGTACTTGATTCCTGCTTCCTTATTGTTATTTATAGCATTTATAAGCAGATTTAGTAAGTTTACTCCCCTGTAATATGGCACAAAGATTTCTGAGCTGGGACAAGCATTCTCCCCGGAAAATTTTTTCAGGTTCTCTTTCTCAAAGGGCTGAGCAAGGTGTTTTAGTTTCCTGGGCTGCTCAAAGCAAATACCATGAAATGGCTCAGCTTGAACAATGGGAATTTATTAGCTTACAGTTTTGAGGCCAAGAAAATGTCCAAATGAAAGCATCATCAAGGCGATGCTTTCTTCCCAAAGATCAGCTGCCAGTGCTTCTTGGCTCCTCTGCCACGTGGTGGCATCTGCTGGTCTTTCCCTTCTCTTCCAGGTTTCGTTGATTTCAGCTTCTTGTTCTGCTGGCTTTCTGCCTGTATGTGTGTGTGTGTGTGTTTTCATTCCGTTTACGAAGGACTCCAGTAATAGGATTAAGTCCCATCCTGAATGAGGTGGTTCACACTTTAACTGAACTCACCTCATCAAAAGATCCTACACCCACACCCGCAGGAATGGATTTGATTTAAGAACTTGCTTTTCTGGGGCAAAACCACCACACAAAGTAAATGCTATAGGAAGATAAACTGTCTCCACCCAGTCACTTTACATGAAAGGCCCATGATGTTGACCCACCTTGATGCCCCACTGGAATGTTGGCCAAGAATTCCATGACAATCCTGAAAAAATTACAGCACCCTGCAAGTGGATATCCTTCCAGGTCAAGGGTGGTTCTCCTATTTTGTTTTTTTTTATATATATATTTATTTTTCTGATTATAAAGTAATAGACGTTTATTGTCATATGTTTGGAATGCATGGAAAGAATAATAAGAAAACAAAAATTACCCTCAACCTCACCAGAGATAACCACTTTTAAATATTGGCTGTATTTTCTCCCTGTTGATTTCTATTTGTTATTAATATATGTGTTTTTGGTTATTTCACACCATTCCTTTCATATCATTTTATGATTTTCCCCCTTAGCATCATATATTAAGCATCATCCCATGACATTAAATATTTTAATAAAATGACGTTTTATTGGTTAAATAATACCTTATAAGATGAATATACCATAATTAATTTAACCAGTCCTCCAGCAATGGACATTTGGTTTGTCTCCAGTTTTTTGTTTGTATAAAGAACAAAACAATAACATCGTCAAACGTAAATTTGGTTGTGCCCTGTTTCGATCAGATCTTGGCCAGTAGCACACTCAAAAGGTGTTTCATGAAGAGTATTTACAAAGGTATTGGCAGGTTTAAGGGTAAACAGCAATGGATGGTGAAGCACAAAGCGGCAGATCCAGCAACAGGGAAGCCACCACTACCCCGCCTGGAGGAGCAAAGGGAGGGAGCAGCCACCAGAACCCAGAAAGGGCTATAGCAGAAGGAGGGGCCCCTTGCTTGGGGATGTGGCTGAGGGTGAAGAAGGCAGCCACTCCCAAACCATGGCCCAGCAGGGAACAAGTTATCTTCTAGCTGTCCCCTGACCATGGCTTCCCATTGGCTGAAACCAACCAGCAGGCAGAGAACATGGGAACTGGGTAGATGTGACTCTTCAAGCTCAGCCTCCTGGGCACAGAGCAGGGTGGAGAAGGTGGAGAATGTATCTAGAGAGACAAAGAGAAGGCCTCTAGCTCAATGCCTTTGCTTATGCCCTTACCAGCCTGGAGCCATGAAGACTGTGAAGGTTTATGATGTATACTATATGGTCAGTACTTCTGAGAATTTGCTGTGTGCCCAGATGAGTGCAAGGCAACCCAGCTTGCCTAAGTGTGTTTGGGTCAAGTCTAGGACTGGGTCATCCCTTCCTCTGAGCCTTATTCTGCTGCAGCCACTAAAGAACCTTCTACTACTTGGTCCCTCAGCCAGTGTCAACCCAAGCAATGAGTATATTAGCACACTCAGGTAGTTCTGGAATTAGGCTTGCTGCCTAAGCCAGTTATACAATGCATCTACAGGTGATCCCTATCACGATTGTTAAACCTATATGACTGAGCTTTTTCCATGATTCCTAATTTGGGGCTCATATTCACTGATATAGAGAGGAATTCTACTCTTAACTCCATCTAGTTGTCTGATGCCTTGACGTCCTGAATAATTTTGACCAGCAACCTGCCTCAAAGTCAACAGACCATAGCTGTGCTCATGCCTGACTAGAATCACTACTTGTAGAGATACTTGCCGTCATGCTCTGCCAACAGGTTGAAGACGATTGGCTATCAGGTCTAGCCTGGGTGGAAGCAAGTTTAAAATATTTTTAGGAACTGTGTTTTGGGTAAGTCCTATAGTCTGGTTATGATTCTAACCATGGCTGAACACGGCCTGAATCTTCTTCCCACTGAGGTTTCATTAAGTCTTACAGTCAACTGTGCAATGACTGGTTAATCTCTAAACTCAAGTAAATTTGAGAAAAGGCAATAAAAATCCAGGTAGTTTGGCTGCTGCCTTTCAGTAATGACATCACCTCCTCCCTATGGCCTCTGACCCTAGGGTCCAGCATATGGGTTTGGTTGCTCTGCTTAGGACCTGGCAAGTAATTTGGAAAATTGTCTTTTCTAACACAGAGAAATGCCTCGTTTTTCTCGTCTGATCTGTAGCAATGAACTCTCTTGCTGGGTCCCTGGCCATGAAATATGTCTCCTGTGTTCTTGTGGGAAGATCTGCCTCATTGGGGTCTGCATCCTGATTACCTTTGAAGCCAGCGACATCAGAAGTTAATTCCAAGCAGGTCCTCTCGGTTCTGTGCACGCTTTGGTGCTTTATGAATTGCATTAAAGGTTAATTTAGGCTCTTGCAGCCCAGTAGACATTGTCCTATGTGCCTCTATTTCTTTGTCTTTTTATTTCCAATGGAACAAGCTCAAGTCCTGCCTTTGTTTTGTCAGGTGGGTCCTATTAAAAACTTGTATTAAACTTTGCCTCTTTTGAAGTCCCAGACCTCATCCATCTGTTTTGTCTTTTTTAATGACTTTGTTTAGAATTTTTCCAAACTTAATGGAAATGTCAGGGGGATAGAGAGTCTGGTTAATTGATCTTTCAGTTAACTGAGGGTTATTGTCAACCAATATTTTTAGATTTTTGCATTTCATTTCATCTCACTTCAAACGTCCCTTTCTTTGTTTCAGCTGCCCATCCCCCAATCAGCAAACTTCCCCTTTCTTAAATCCTATTTCAGTCCCTTCTCTTGCTTCTACAGTTGGGATTGGTTGCCCAGAAATTAGGTCTCAGGGGGACTGGCTGGGGAAGGTAAGCTGTATAACAGAGGCAGAGGGTGGGGGAAGCTTGGAGAGAAAATATGCCCGATTCCACGAGGTGAACCTAGTAACCACGGACCACAGTGAGCATCAAATCTACAAGGGTAAAAGATTATAAAGAAAATGCAAGAGTTTAGGGCCAAAGAGTACTGGATTGTAAAAACGCAGGCTGGAATTGAGCAAAGAGGATTCCAGAATATAACTCCCAACACTGGTGAGTGGTTGGCGATCCTTATGGGGATGATTCTCAAAACTTAACTTGAGGGGAGTGGATGTGGCTCAAGTGGTTGAGTGCCTGCTTCCCACATGGAGGTCCCAGGTTCCTGGTGCCTCCTAAAAACAAAAACAAACAAGCAAACAAACGAAAGAGCCACCTCAGGGGAGCTGATGTGGCTCCATGGTTGAGCACCAGCTTCCCACATATGAGGTCCAGGGTTCAATCTCT
>JAQZBX010103209.1:0-11077 GCA_029593785.1 Cabassous unicinctus | reverse complement strand
GCATTTTTTTAAATTTTATTTTTATTTTTAAAGAAGCTTTAGATTTCATGTTACATCAAAAATATAGGGGTGGGGGTCAAGTGGTTGAAAGCCTGCCTCCAGCATGAGAGGTCCTGGGTTTGTTTGCCAGGGCCTCCTGAAAAAAAAAAAAAAACCCTACCTAAACAAATGCAAAAAACAACTCAGGGAAGCCGATGTGGTCAGAGGTTGAGTGCCAGCTTGCCATATAACCCACTGCTCCGTACCTCCTAATTATATATATATGGGATTTCCATATACCCCTCCCCTCCCCCTACCACACTTTCCCACATTAACAACATCTTTCATTAGTGTGGTACATTTGTTACAATTGATGAACACATATTGAAGCATTACTGCTAATCATGGACTATAGTTTACATTATAGTTTACAATTTGCCCCACACAATGTTATAGGTTTTGACAAAATGTATAAATGCTCTGCATCTGTCACTGCAATGTCATGTAGGACAATTCCAATGTCACCAAAAGACCCTCATGTTACACCTATTCTTCCGTCTCCCTCCTCTCAGAACTTCTGATGGCCATTGCCTTTATATAGTAAGTAAAACAAACATTGCTGATTTATAAATGTGATTTGGGTTGAAAGGAGTAGTCTGTGGACAGAAAAGTCAATTGAAAGGAAGCTAAAGAATAAACTAGGGAATGTATAATGTAGTGATTTGAGTGGTGGATGAAGATAGTGGTTAATATTATAAATATAAGAATGCTCATCAAGAGTTCTGTAAGGTATGAAATGTTCTCACTGTAGTTTTGATCTGCATTTCCCTAATTGTTAGTAATGTTGAACATATTTTGCATGCTGTGGCCATTTGTATATCCTCTTTGGAGAAATGTCTATTCAACCCATTATGTTATTTTTAATTGCGTTCCTTGTCTTTTTATCATTGAATTATATGATCTCTTTCTGTAACATGGATATAAAAACTTTATTGGCCATGTGATTTCCAAATATTTTCTCCCATTGAGTAGGCTGCCTGTTTTACTTTCTTGACAAAGTGATTTTTTTTGACAATGACTTCTGAAGCAGAAAATCATTTAATTTTGAGGAGGTCCCAATTTATCAGTTTTTTTCATTTGATTCCCTTGCTTTGGGTGTAAGGTTTAATAAACTTCAGCTTACCAAAAGATATTGAAGATGTTTTCCTACATTTTCTTCTCAGTGTTTTATGGTTGTAGTTTTTTTATTTATGACTTTGATGCATTTTGAGTTATGCTTCATATAATGTGTGAGATAGAGTTCCTCTTTCTTTTCTTTGGATATGGATTTCCAATTCTCCCAGCAATATTTTTTGAATAAACAGTTATGGCACAGGTGTTTGGGCTTAATAACCTTCTCAAAAATCAGTTTGCTATAACTTTGAGGATCTATTTCTGAATACTCAATTCTACTTCATTGATCAATACATCAAATTTTATGCCAGAACCATGCAGTTTTCACCAATATAGCTAAGTAATATATTTTAAAGTCAAGAAGTGAGATTCCTCCAGTTTAGTTCTTCTTTTTTATATATTTTTACTGGAAAGGTTGTGAACTTACAAAGCAATCCTGCACATGTGGAATTCCCATAAAAAACCCCTCCACCTACACACTACATTGTTTTGGAACATTTGTAGAGATTATGAGATATCATCAGACTATTACCACTATTGTCTATAGCATACATTTGGCATATTTTTCCATACCCCTCGTTATTAACACAGTATATCTTTGGCATTCATGCAAAAATATTACAGTATTGCTATTTAATATAGTCCATAGGTTACATTAATTGTATGTTTTCTGTGCTTCTCTACATTCTTACCACCGTGAAATAGTTATATACATTTGTTCTAATTAATCATACTTCTTTTTAAAGATGTTTTTGGCTATTGGGTGCCCCTGAACCTTCCACATAATTTTGATAAAAGGTTTTTCCATTTCTGCAAAAAAAGACTCTTGGAATTTTTATTGGGATTGCGCTGAATACCTGGAATTCAATTTGGGTAGAAATGACATCTTAATGTATTTACTCTTCCAATACATAAACATGGGTTGTCCTTCCACTTATGTATGTCTGCGTTAGTTTCTTTTAGCAATGTTTTGTAATTTTTGAATACAGGCCTTTCATGTCCTTGATTTACTTTATTCCTAAATACGTGATACTTTTAGTCACTGTGAAACTTGGATGTTTTTTTCCTGATTTCCTCCTCAGATTGCTCATCAACAGTATGTAGAAATGCTAATATTTTTCCATATTATTATTTTATTTTGTCATTTTGTTGAACTTATCTATTAGTTCTAGTAGTTTTCTTGTGGATATTTAGGATCTTTCTTTTTTAAATTTTGTAATTTTGTAATTTTTAAAAAAAGATAATTAGATTACATAAATGTTACACAAAAATTATAGGGATTCCCATATGCCCCACATCCCACACCTCCCACAACCTCCCACATAAACATTTTTCATTACTGTGGCATATTAATTGCAATTGGTAAACACATCCTGGGGTTTTGCCAATAAGTGTGGACCATACTTCACATTGTAGACCAAACTCTCTCCCACGGAGTTCTGCATGTTATATTATGATATAAAATGGCCTATATCTGTCATTGCAATGTCACTCAGAACAATTCTCAAGTCCCCAATAAGCCCCTGTATTACAAATCTTTTCCCCTCTTCCTGCCCCCAGAGCCTCCAGTGGCCACTAGCTCCACACCAATGCTGTAATTTCCTTCATTGCTTGAATCACAATAAGTATATAGTAGCATACCAGTAAGTCCAATCTAGTCCATAGCTCTTCCCCCATCCTTAGAGTCTAGGATAGTGATGTCCACTCAACCTCCAGCTGAGAGGGAGCTTATATCCCATGAGGAAGATGAATGGGATTATCCTGCATGCAGCTGTAGAATCTCTCCATTCTCTGGGATGGCCGTTGTCAATCATCATTTCCCTACCAGTTGTCCTGGGTGAGCCCAATGAGCTGTACAGTAGGAGTTGCTGTTCCACCAAGGTTCCAACCCAGCTGGCACATGCACAGCCCAAGGACTCAAGTCTCTGGACATACACCTACAAAGTCCAGCACCAAGTATAGGTTTAAATAAAAGGGACAGATGAGCCATATGCAGGGAAGACATAGTTGAGTCCAACTCTGTCACACTCAGGAGAACAAACTCCAAATGGGGCTCACTTTCAAGGCACCCAACCCGGAGCTATCTGCCCTGACATAGGACCTGGGTGTCTCCAGAACCTCAGGAGCCCCACTATTTGGGGTGATATCCACTTTGGAATTCTATGAGATCCTACTGAGATGTGTGTAAGCGTTACCTCTGGGATGACCTCCTGACTCACTTTGAAGTCTCCTAGCCATATAAACTCATTTGTCTTTAACTTTCCCCCCTTTTATTCAAGGTTTTGTTCCAGTTGCATTGCAAGTTGGCACTTGGTAGCAGTCCCTCAGTGCCAGGGAGGCTCATCCCTGGGAGTCATGTCCCATGTTGGGAGGAAGGAAATGCATTCATATGCTGAGCTTGGATTAGAAAGAGGGCACATTTGAGTAACAAGGAGGCTCTCAGGAGGCAAACCTTTTGGCACCCCATAACAATAGGCTAAGTTCAAATTTCCAGAGCAAAGACTCATAAGGCTAGTCATCAATATCAAGGGCCCATCAGTGGATCATCCTGCTTTGCCAGTCACTGCCCCTGCACTTGGGGGACTGTTGCTGCTCCCTTAGAGATTTTCTAAATATAGGAACTTCTCATCAATGAATAGTGAAAGTTTTACATCTTCCTTTACTGCTTGCATGTCTTTTATTTATTTATCTATCCTAATCATTCTAGCTAGAACTTCTATCAAAATATTGAATAACAGTGGTGACAGTGGGCAAATTTGAGTTTTTCCTGATCTCAGCAGGAAAGTCTTCATCTTTTCATCATTGAGTACAATTTTAGGTGTATGTTTTTCATATATGCATTTTCCCATGTTAAGAAACCTTCCTTCTATTCCTATAGTTTGGAGTGTTTTTATTAAGAAAGAATGCTGTGTTTTGTCAAATCCCTCTTCTTCTTCAATTGAGAGGATAATGTGCTTTTTAAACTTCAATTATTAATGTGGTTTATTACACTAATAAATTTTTTTATATTGAAAATCTTTTGCATACCTGATATGAAATGTACTGGATCATGGTGCATAATTATTTTAATGTGCTTTTGGATTAGACTTGCAAGTATTTTGTTGAGGATTTTGAATCCATATTCATTAGAGATATTGGCCTGTAATTATCTTTTTTCATAGTGTCTTTTTCTGGTTTTACTGTTAGGGTGATGTTTGCTTCATAGAATGCATTTGGTTGCATTCGTTCCTGTTCGATACTTTGGAAGAGATTGAGCAAGATTAGAATTAAATCATCTTGATTTGGCAGAATTCACCTGTGCTGCCATCGGGTCCTTTGATTTTCATCTTTAAAAAAAAAAAATATATATATATATTATTTTTTCTAAAAGATATTTAGATTGCATAAAATGTTACATAAAAAAAATAAGGGATTCCCATATGCCCCATTCCCTACACCTCCCACTTTTCCCCACATTAACAACTTTTATCATTGGTGTAGAACATTCATTGAAATTGATGAACACATTTTGGAGCATTGCCACTAAGGATGGATTATACTTTACATTGTAGTTTACAATCTCTCACACTCAATTCTGTAGGTTATGGCAAGATATATAATGGCCTAAATCTCTCATTGCACTGTAATTCAGGACAATTCCAAGTCCCTAAAGTGCCCCCATACTACACCTCTTTTTCCCTTTCCCCACCTTCAGCACTTCCAGTGGGCACTGTATCCTCATCAATGATATAATTACTTCCATTGCTGGAATCACAATAAGTCTATAGTAGAATACCGGTAAGTCTACTCTAGTCCATATTTTATTTCACAATCCTGAGGATTATGGCATGGTGATTCCCACTCCACCTCTAATTAATATAAGCTTCGATCCCATATGGCTGTTGGATAGGATGCTCTTGCTTGCTGTTGTAGACTCTTGCAATTCCTTGGTATGGTCATTGTCCATCCTCCATAATGTTAGTTGTCCTGGGTGAGTCCAATGAACTGGAGAATAGGTGCAGCAACGCTGCTGACGCTCAGGTCTCAGCTGACTTATGGACAGCCCAAATATTCAAGTCTCTTGGGCATACACCTACCAACTGTAGGGCCAACTATAGGTTCAATTAGAAGGGACAGAAGATGCATGTGTAGAGAAGTCACAACTGATTTCAAATCTGTCACACGCTGGAGCACAAACAGCAAAACAGGGCCCACTGGCAAGGCACCAAACTCTGGAACTACCTGCCATGACCATAGGACCTGGGTGTCTCCACAGCCCTCAGGAACCCCACTATTTGGGGTAGTATCCACTTTGGCAGTCTATGAGATCCTGCTGAGATGTGCATAAGCAATACCTCTGGGATGACCTCCTGACTAACTTTGAAGTCTCTTGGCCATATAAACTTATTTGTCTTTACCTTTTCTTCCTTCATGGTCTTTTTCCAGTTATGTTGCTAGTTGGTGCTTGGTAGTAATCCCTCAATGTCTGATAGTCTCAACAATGGGAGTCATGTCCTTCACTGGGGGGAAGGTAATGCATTTATTTGCTGAGTTTGGTTAAGAGAAAGGCCATATTTGAGCAACATGAAGGCTCTCAGGAGGTAACTGTTAAGCATCCTACAACACTGGGTTAAGTTTCAATTTCAAGAGCAAAGGCTCATGAACACGGTCATAAATATTAAGGGCCGATCAATGGACCATCCTTCTTCACTAGCCATTGCCCCTGTACTCAGAGGATTGTTGCTGTTCCATTAAAGAATGTGGGAAGCTCCCCAGGATGGGAATTCATTACTCTTTCAGTTATTGTGTGAATCTCTACCCACTGTGACAATGCTCCATGAACATTTGAACGCATTTATATACCTTATATGAATGCCCAGGTGAACTTCTTCCCATGTATCACCTTCACTGACTCTCCATCCTAATGATCCTCCCCTGCCATATTTGTAACCCGTCTGTGGTCAAAAACTTCTTAAAAATGAAGCCAAGAATATTATCAAATAAAATTAATAGGAAAATGAAATAATAATGAAAGGTTTAAAACATAATAAATAAAATACATAATAATTTAGAAAACTTAAAGCTAAATTAAAATGTAAAAATTGGGGTATTAAAAATAATATAATCGCCTCTCATTTCTGATTTTATTTGTTTGCATATTCTTTCTTTTTTCTCTGTCTAGCTAAAGGTCTGTCAGTTTTGTTGAACTTCTCATAAAATCAAATTTTGGTTTTGTTGATTCTCTATCTGTTTTTGTTTTTTTCCTCTCAATTTCATTTAGTTCTGCTTTGATCTTTATTATTTCTTTCCTTCTGTTTTCTTTGTGTCTAGTGTTCTCTTCCTTTTCTAGTTTCTCCAGGTGCACAATTAAGTCTTACATTTTAGCTCTTTCTTCTTTTATAATGTAAGCAGTGAAAAATATAAATTTCTCCCTCAGCACTGCCTTTTTCTGTTCCATAGGTTTTTGATATGTAATCTTCTCATTCTCATTTGTTTCAAGATATTTACTGAATTATCCTGCAGTTTTTGACCCACATGTTATTTAAGAGTTTGTTTTTAATCTCCATATAATTATGGATTTTCCCCTTTTTGTCCATTATTGATTTTCATCTTCATTCCATTATCATCAGAGTAAGTGTTTCATATACTTTTACATTTCTATAGACCTGTCTTGTGACCCAACATATGGTCTATTCCAGAGAACGATCCGTGAGTGTTTGGAAAGAATGAATATCCTGCTGTTTGGGGGTGGAATGTTCTATAAATTTCTGTTAAGACTAGTTCATTTATCATATCATTTAAGCTCTCTTTCCTTGTTTATCCTCCTTCTAGATGTTCTGTGCAATGCTGACAGTGGTGTATTGAAGTCTCCAACACTTAATTTAGATATATATATATTTCTCCTTTCAGTTTTGGCACTGTGTGCCTCATGTATCTTGGGGTATCCAGGTTAGGTACATAAATATTTATTATAGTTATTTCTTATTGGTGAATTGCCCCTTTTATTAATATATAATGACCTTCTTCATTCCTTATAACAGTTATGCAATTAAAATTTATTTTTTGTGATATTAGTATTGCTACTCCAGATCTTTTTTGTTTGCTATTTGTGTGGAATATCTTTTTCCAACCTATCACTTTCAACCTGTTTGTTTCCTTATGTCTGAAATTTGTCTCTTCTAGACAGCATACAGATGGCTTATATTTTTTATCCATTCTATCTGTCTATAACTTTTGATTGGGGAGTTCAAATCATTAACTTTCAATGTTATTCCTATAACGGCATTTTATGCTTTGGCTTTCCATTGTCATATCTTATGATTTTCTGCCCTTTTACCCTTTAATTACCTTTCCTAATAATCTTCATTTCTACACTCTTATCCAAGTCTCTTGGCCTTGTTTATTTCCTAGGCTGCAGCACTCATTTTGTGTTCTCTTTTAGTTCTGGTCTTTTGGTAACATACTCTATCACTTTTTGAGTGTGAAGACTTTAAGCGCACCCTCATTTTGAAGGACAGTTTTGCTGGATATAGAATTCTTGGCTGGAAGCTCTACTCTTTAAGTACCTTAAGTACATCATACGACTTCTTCTTGCCTCCATGCTTCTGATGAGAGTTTGGCATTTAATCTTATTAAAGTTCCCTTGTAAGTGATGTTTTGCTTTTCGCTTACTGCTTTCAGAATCCTCTCTTTATCTCTAATATCTGTCAATCTTTATAGCAGGTGTCTCTTAGTAAGTCTATTAGTATTTGTTTTGTTTTTTATGTGTTGTCCATCTTGGATACTAATGTCTTTCATAAGGGTTGGGAAGTTTTCAGTAATTATTTCCTCAAATATTCTTTCTAACCCTTTTCCATTCTCTTTCCTTCTGAGACACTGATATTGCATATGTTTGAGTTTTTCACTTTGTTATTCAATTCCCTGAGATCCTGTTCCATTTTTTCCATTCTTTTCTTTCTTTCTCCCTGCCTCTTCTAGTTGATTTATTCTGTCTTCGATATCACTAACTCTGTCTTTGATCAGTTCAAATCTCCTGTTTTTTGCCTCTAATGTATTTTTAATCTCATCCATCATGTTGTTTATTCCCATATGCTCTGTTACTTTATGTTACAGGCTTTTAAATAGTTCTTTAGGCTCACCCAGTGTCTTCTTAATATCTTTTATTTATTTAGTCATATTTTCCTTCAACCCTTTTAATTCATGTAGGAGATTTCTGTGGTTATCCTTGATTAGTTGTCTTAATTCCTGTTCTTGTCACCATATGTGGATTGTTACTTTGGCTGGGCAACATCTTCCTGTTTCTTAGAATGGCTTGTAAATTTTTGGTGATGTCTAGGCCTCTGAATATGTTGGTGAATTCACTCTTACAGTTAATACTTTTCTCTTGCCTGGTGATATTTTTCATAGCACTTTGATTTTTGGTTCAATTTATTCTGAGTCCTTAAAATTGCCCACATTATGTTATCAAAATCAGGCCAGTGAGTCACTAATGAGACAGAGATTTCCTTCCAGGGTTTTGGGATAAGAGAGATGTAAAAGCAGGATTTTCCCTTTCCTTTACTAATAACATTTTACATGTATATGGTGCTTTTGTTACAATTTATGTACAAATAATGAAACATTGCTACTGACTGTGGTCAATTGTTTACATTAATTTACATTTTGGACCATACATGTTTATAAATTTTGATGAAACTTCACATGGAAAGGGATATATGGGAATCCCCTATATTCTGTATGGGATTTTTCTGTAACTTAAAGCTTCTTTGAAGACAAAATGAAAAAAAAAATAAGACACTGGGGAATAAATGGAAGAAAATGTGACAGAAAATGTCACTATACATACAAGACATACAGTGATGAAATACATAATGTCAAAAAAATTTTAAATATTTTTTCAATATTTTTTATTATTCCAATTTTTGGAAGTGCCCCTTTACCCCATCACCTCCACAAACTCTACCAGCTGGTGTTGAAACAATGTGGATCCCTGTTTGGGGCAGGTTAGAATTGAATTTCATTGCTATAGCCACCAGTCTAAACTTGCTGATCTGAAGCCATGTTTGGCGCTTGGCTGTACTCCCTTTTCCCAGGAATGATTACTTCTATGCCCCTCTTTTTCCACAACCACCGGTCATGGACCATAACTGAAGCTGCTTGGCTTAAGTGTGGGTGATGTGTAGAATTCACTCACAGATTTTGCTGCAACTTCTCAGTTTCCTTGTCTTGCTTTTTCCTGGAAACTGCACAGTACTTCCCATGTCTCAAGAATCCCATAAATGTTTTATTTTGTGTGTGTGTATATTTTATGCTTGTAAACTTGATGTTTTTGGAAGAAGAATAATCCTTGCTGATCCATATTCCCCCATCTTCTCAGAAGACTACTCCCCCAAATCACTATCTTGAAGTGCATGCTGAGTTCTAAGTCATGCTGTCAGAATTGGGATATGCCACCTTCAGTGCTCACAGCCTTCCTGGAGGCAGAGGGTGCTGTGCCCACATGCACCCTCTGATGTTATGTTAAGATTGTGTGACTCAAATGGGAACAGCTGGATGTGAACCTTGACACAAGCCCAGTGAAGAAGAATGAGAACAGAGACCATCTTCAGTTTCCTATAATACAGCATAGTTCCCACGGTGCTTGAGTGAGAGAAAAATATTCCAGTCCATTTGGAGCACTGCTTTTCTCCAAGATGGCATAAGATGAGTTTCAGGATTGACACATGGAGTCTTATCTGTTCTTTGGGGCTGCAGCTTAGCTGTTGTATATTGTTATGTCAAAGGGTTGGAGTCAGGCAACTCTTGCTCTTACCCATCCTCCAAGGCCCTTTCTTCAACTCCTTCTTCCAAGTCACACTTTTTGGTGAGGTTGCAATGTGGGGAGTCCCCTCCAGTTATTTCTGAGGTAAGACAAAGATCTAAGAAAAAAGCCCACAGAGGAAGCACTTCCTGCCTTCTTGGTCATCCCTGCAGGCAACTACCTATTGACAAGAGTGGTAGAGGAGCATCCATATTCTGGATTGTCACCAGAGGCCATGCTGTTTCTTGCTTCATCACCCTCTTCAGATCTTCATCTTACCATGTGGGGTGCTTATGCCACCACAAGATGTGACATTCATGCCAGGCCCTGCCCCTTCTTTCCGACCCTCCCAACCACAAAACTTGATCTCACAGAGTAACCCCTTTCTTCCTTCGAAATATGGTCCACATTTTCCAACTGCTTGTTCTCTGCATGCTGAATACCAGCCTATCATTCAAAGGTCTCCAAGTTCATGAATAAGGCCTTGGTGACTTCCTCAATGCAGAGATGAGTTGTCACAAAGAAGAATCCCTTACCTTTTGACTCTCAACTCTGCCTTGTAAATGATCCTTAGCAAAGGAAATTTCCTACCTATTAAAGTCATAATGCATCTTTTCTCCTTCCAGGACAGAGGTCTGTGTTTTTGGTCTCCCATCCTTAGGCTTACCAAAACAACCTTGAGTTGTGCTTCACCCTGAGGGCTGGTCCTGATCATCCCAAACCCAAAGCAGTTTGAGTAAAAGAGACCATTGAACTGTTGTGAGAATCCTCAGAGCCATAGGAAAATGTAGCACATATACTAAGGGCTCAAAACAAATTTATTAATGAATTCCTATGGATAATGAGACTTACATATTATATATGATTGCTACCTGCCCAGGGTCATGGGAAAACTTTAAAATCACTGTGGCAGGAAACTTGATCACAGACTACTTTTATAAATTGTCATTCTTCAGAAAAGTAGCATGTTCAATTAGAAAAAACAGATGTAGCTGAAGATAATATCTCATTCAAATAAATAAAAAAAAAGTTTATATTTCCATTATGTTGAAAGTCAACTGAATTATCTATCATGTGAAATATTTAATTACAGGCCAAAAATAGTCTCTTGTTTTTTGAGCTGAAGACATTAATAGATTTTTTTTT